>CM060693.1:99419927-99546500 GCA_030686995.1 Artemisia argyi | reverse complement strand
AGTAAATGTTTACTACTTATTAAACGACTATAATTAGTAATTACTACTTTATGCAATGAACAATAAAAAGAAAGTAAAACAATGAAGTGAGGATTTGTTTAAACAAGAGAGGAGAACATAGAATGAGACCCTTTGTCTTTTATGATAAGATCGTATCGACATTAGGCTAAATATCTCTTAAACCGGGTTAGACTGTCATGATCTAAGTAAAAACATGTATTGTAATAGTTTCTTGACAAATCGACAGGGAAGTGTATATGGGGATAGAATCTTGTATATCTAGTTGAAGTGTTTAAGTGTTTTCCTAACCTTTGATATTCATGTATTAAGATTCATTATAGAATCATGTAAAAGGATCCAACTTCATTATGCATTTTTAGGCGAAATTCTTGCTTGCCTCAGTTATACAGTAAGAAGTTAAATTATCTTTGTTTAAGAGATTAGGCAAAGAGTTTCGATATTTATGCCTACCAAATAAGCCTAATAATAGGGCTAATCACATTAATATGACACTTGTCCTTATTTTATTAGCGGAACAAACTTTTGATATTTTTCCTAATTTACCTTTAACAATAACTGCTTCCCTGGTTTTTAAAAAAAGGCCCTTTTCCGTACTAAGTGAAGCATGTAGAAAACACAAGTTTCCTCACAATTTAGTCATTAAACCATCCAAAAGTATTATGAAACCTTAATGAACGGAGTCTAAAACCATAATAATAACTTAGGATTAGCAAAAATGCTGAATAAGGTACATTCACAAAATCTAAATCGACTAGTAAAACTTAAGGGCACCATGGGCTTCTACCAGGACCACCATAATAAAATACAGGGTCAGCAACATAATCAACCATATAAAAAATATCATAGCAACGATACTCATCTACAACAGCATCAGTCCATTCAGGTATCATCAAAGGCTCCGAGTTTATCTCAACCCTCATGCGTTTCATAGTTCCACAATCCTCAGCAAAAGCCATAGGAGTGTTGCCATTGCCCATGTATGTGGCCGTATGGGGATGAGTCTTGACTCTTGAGCTATAGACCTTGCCACCCCACTTGACCAAGAGGCCCTCGTACTTTAACAACACAAAGAGCTCGGCTGGCCAGTACCCTATGTTGATTGACTCGCCATAGTTCACCCACCAACTGTTTGTTTTCGGATCCTGTTTATTGACAAAACAAAAATAAATTTAATCAGATCACTGCGTAATTTGTGTATGAGTTTTTTTTGTAAAAGTATTATCACTAAATGAATACTTTAGGTAAACTTTTTATAAGGAGGTGCTATATCTGCTTTTGAAAACTTAGTATACTGAGACATGAATCGCAATAATGAGTAAAACTGTAAATCACATCCAAATGGTAATTAGGGACCTTGTAAATGTATACAGTGATTTGGTATGGCAAGCCGTCAGGTTTAGAGACGGGATAAATTGCTGCACCAAGAGCTATCTCATGGTTAACTTGGACGAACCCGGGACACATGAGGTCAAAGCAACCCGTGGTCCTTGAGCCATCAGCCTAACAAATAAAAGCAAAACTTTATAAAAGCTGCATTTAAGACTATGAATAAAGTTTGCTGACTACTAAAACTGTATGTGTAGTAGATTTCACAAAATATATGTTAAATGAATGAGTATAAAATTCTTACTGTCCAATAAACGTATAAACGAGTTTCATGATCACCGTAAACGCTTGGATTGACCTGAAAATGTATAAACATAATAAGAGTGTTAATTTGAGGACCACATAACATTCATAAATACATATAACTGAAAAGTTTTGTACTGGTACAATTGTGAACTGTGTCATTGTATAGTTATGTCTAAGATGTGCCTATGTATTGATGAGATACTTTCATAAACTAACAACAAATTCATCGATCTCGATGCTCCACATTACTCATTAAGCTTAAGTATGTCCTGATTTGATCACTATAATTAGTCATAGTGTTTCGTTTTTGCTTTTTACCAATGACTAATGTGTGACATTGAAAAGAAAATGCTAATTGTTGACATGAAAATCAAAATTAACATTTTCTTAAGAAAGAAAGATAAGACTTACCGCCCATCCGGTTTCAACAGCTTCAAATGCATCAGCAGCACTAGTTTGAATAACGACACGGGAGGTACTATACTCATCTTCCCTCTCAACATAAGGAGTCCACAATTTAATGTCAACTTTAGCCCCGGAATAACTGTATCCCTCAGTCACTATCTCCGCCACCTACTTGTCAGCAATATAAACATATGTTATCTCAGATTACATCTTTATTGTAAACAAAAGAGACATTTACAAATTTTTATTAATAATGATTACTTTATAATGACATGGAAATGGGCATCACACTCGCATGACCAATTTTACCTCTTTTGTTTTTTAAGGTAGAATAACCCAACACATATTATGTGTCAAGTATTGGACAAAGAGACTACAATATCTGAGAGATGGATATAGATTGCTAACTTGTTTGATTTTCAACTAAATGTCTAAACAGTTATGACTTTAAGAGTCCCTTTTTTTCAGCATTTTGTTTTGACAACCTTGGTACAGAGTTTCTTGTCCCGAGCAAAAATAATTTCTTAACAAAAATAGATACTACTCACAAAGTATAATGTACATGCATGTTAACATTCTTTTTTCATGCTATTACACACACACACACACACGATTGATACATAATGTATGGTACATGTTAACAATGCATAGATATATGATGGGTTGTGCAAATTTGAAGTCGGGTTATTCATCAACTGTGTATTTCAAATTGTTTGGGAATAAACAAGTAATATGCAACTTCAAAATGTTTGGCTGTTAAACGAATACGATTTGCATGCTATCACAACTTTTTTACTTCTCATAATCTATAATGAGACTAATAGAGTCATAGAAGAAATATCAGGAGACTCATTTATGACCAATGGATTTGAGATAAAGTTAAGTCACAAACCGAATGATTGAGCAAGGAGTTTATGGCGTACTTAAAATTCGCCACTTGACTCTCTGTTTCACTAGGTTTCTTCATCCCATAGGACTGCAGGTTGTCTTTGTGTAAAGAACGCTTTTGAGTTCTTCGTATAGGAATTGTTCCTTTTGGGCAACTTCCACTTTTTTGCCATCTTTGTGATGTGATCGTCATTGCATTGTCTTCCTTTTTTGTACCTTCAAATACTTTTTTCATCTTGGTATCATCTTCCTTTACAACTTTTGTAGGGGCCATCTGAAACACACAAGATTTCAGCTACAACCACAAGATCTTTCTAACTGTATGATATTACCGAATTTAAGAAAGAGCCTATAAAAGGAATTCCATTATAGTTTAGTAAGGAAGAAGAAAAACCTGAATAATATGGTTCCTTAAAGCCAAATGGTTAAAAGCGGGTTGTTTGTAGATATCAACACAATCAATTATGTCTCCGTCTTCACTCTAGATATGCACATTGATACACAGCATTATTAGTACACATACGAACACATCTTAAGTCTTTTGAGTAACTCTGTCAGTTAACTATCTCATGCACCATACATTCATACATAGCATTATTCTAGGAGAAGATGCATGCTAAATCTTACAGTATATTATATAGTTGTGTCTATACAGGAAGATGCATGAAGACGTACATGTAAAAGTGCTGACTGATTCTTGTTGCAATTTTAGGCAGTGGTATTTATACTTTTATAGTTTTTTCACATTAATAAGAAGCCCTCTTAAAGGCCATCTGCAAAATCCTATGGTATTTGGATTTAAATATTAGATCATGCTGATGTTAATTTCTAGTTTCAACCAACGATATTCAAGTCATGTCACGGACATAGGTGTAAAATACAGTGTGCGTGTTTTAGCCGTTAAAAAAACTATAAATTTGTGGCTGACTTTAAAAAAGTGAAACACGAATATAAAAATCAACTTCTAAAAGGTTTAGAATCTACCAAAATGCTTCTGACTTTATGCCTTTTGGAAAATGCTGTTTTTGTTGTGGTAGTCTCATTCAAAGGGTTGCTATCCTCCACTCCACCACAAGTTACGGAGCAACAAAAGTATATTCCAAATGACACAATTACCCTGCAATTGAGTCCCATGTCATACAAGTTCAATGAAAGAAATAGGGAGAGAATGAAGGCTATTTTGGAGCACAAAAAAGACAGTTTTGCGAATGAAAGAAAACTTGAGAAATATCAAGTGGTGTTATGTTAGTTATGCATGATTCAACTTCTAAATCATTCAATTGACATTTTTCTGAGGTTGAACTTTGAATGGATGTAACTAACCACAAATCGGCACCATCTTATTCAATAGCATATTGGGTTGGTCTCTTTAGTAGCAATTGAATTGAGACCTAGTTTACTTCTGGAGCGGTTTCAAGTTTGCTCCTTTTATGAGCAACGAACACCCTATATGAATTTCATCAGATTCATCTACTTCTTCATGGTAATGAAGATAGTTTGCAGAATGTTAATCGTCTGTTGTATGAAATAATGCTTCCCTTTTAGCACGGCGACGTGAAATATAGGATTCCTATGGTGTTATGTTTCAACATACAGCAATTCTACATTTATGCCTCCCATCATGAACTTCTAGAGACATAATCTCATTGTCAAATTAGAATCAACAGAAACAACATTTCATTATGAGAACAAATAAAGTAGTTCCTATATAGATGAAAGACTAGTTTGTATGCTTTTAAGCTTTTAATTTGCCATCATGTATACAACTTCAAAACACGGGCTACAACAGATACTTCAGCAAGCATTTTTACAAGATCATATCATGTCATGATTTTGCATATATATACACATCCTAGTGTATTTAACATTAAAGGCAAAAGTTACAATCATAGAAATGTAAAGTACACACCATAATGCAAACATGATCTACCCGGAATCATACTGCTTTCTTTCTTCTTGTATGGACTGGAAAATCCGTGCTACAGAAGCAGTTGCTGACCGAGCGTTATGAGGTACAACTCTAATAACCCTTGCAGGCCCCACTGTTTCAACCCGAGCTGGTTCAGGAGCAGGACTAGGACTTGGACCACGAGGAGAGGTTGGAAAAAGAGGAAGGGCATTTCGGTCTTTCCTTTTATCACTTCGACTGCTTGCAGTACTGGCTTGTACCTCGGTATCTTTGGAAGTAGCATTTAACTTGACCACATTAGGAACAGTGGGTCCCGTTTTATCAACTGGAACGTTGCTCGAGCCTTGCCGTTGCAGGTTGCTAGGGTTTGTTGGTTCACACCTGGTGGGAGTTGAAACTGATGGGTTCATCACTTGCATACCATAAGCAGGGAAGTAGCCATGACTAGAGGGAGGTGGAGGGGGAGGAGCGTAAGGGTGAACCCCCGTTGAGCCTTCGTAATGATGATCAGAAGGTGGGACACCATAGTTTGGAAAATTGTGTCCTGTTCAATATTAAAAGTTTCAGGTATCATCTCAGATATTGCGTTTGTAAAGCAATTATTGCAACTTGAATTAGAACTTGTATAAAATAATATGTCGATCAAAGCTAGGGATGCTCAAGTGATTCTACATTGATATCAATAATTATCTCTACCACCAACCCCCTTCCATAATTATCCAAATCTTATCACTTTTGCCGTAACAGAGAAAATCATAATCATTTCAACATGCCCTATTTTGAATTTTCAAATCACAATAATCCTTTAAACGCGCATCCAAACACCCCATGTATGGTAAAAAGGATGAAGCAATGGGTCAAAACAGGTTTGCCGACCTGTTAATGATTTCTATCCTTTTTTAAAGCGGATAACATGTATTTACAAATATTATATTAACTTAATGTAGCCATTTCTAAACATGGGAGGTATTTCTGCATCCGGATACGCTTACGATAACATACAGCAAGTTAGGCCCATTTCCTTTTTAGCAAATGCTTCTGGATAAAACATAACCGAAATTGACCATTTTCTCATTGGTATATAAGTCTAAAGTACCAACTCTAATACATGGGTTGCCAAGACTAGAGGGTTGATGGTGTAGTTGCAAACTTTCAAGAAACAAATAACAAAAACTTTAAAAGAAGACCCAAATTCAAAGGGCACATACCAATTATGGGTGGCATTGATACAGGTGGTCCACAACCACCATAAACCGGGCTCATGAACCCGGGTCCAGGGTATGGTTTGTAGACAAGTCCTTCAGATGGAGTCATGACAGGAATCAACCATTGGTGTCCAGGTGGTGGATTATAATTCCAAGATCCCATATTTTGATCAGATGGTGGTGGCAATGGGTTCCCACCAAACGGTCTGCAATTTGTTGTTTGGCTTCCATTTTTCACAGATGATAAAGATGCCTTGCCCACGGCATTCTCGGCCGAGAATTCCATGTCATCATTGGGCTTTTCGATATCTGGATTGTGCTTAGGAGTATTCGCAGTAGGTTTCAATATATATTCGATAGGAAGTTTTTTGATTGGTGAAACTTTTGGAGGTTTTGCTATAAACCCGTTGTCATCAACCAATAGATGAGGTGATCCAGCAATTAATCTCTGAACCTGTTTTACAAGATAAAGTTTAAATACTTCTCAGTTGAGTTTAGTTAAAGAGAAATTGAAAAAGATCACATTTCAATATTAGTAGACAAATTCAACCCATTTACATGGTAACTGGTCAATTCTGGTTGTATTTCTTGGTAATGGGTCAAACGAAAACATATGAAAATTGGCTCTGAATGAAGCGGGTCAGATATGTTAAAATGGCTTTTTGTTAACAGAGTTTATGCAAGTAAATTTAATAGGTTACAGTATTTACTAACAAAAACTCTAAAAATAATGTACAAGACATGCAGTCAGGTTTCGACCCAGCAGACCCCACATAATCAGGTGTAAATGTTTGCTGGTTGAGCTTTAGTTAAGTAGAACTTAAAAGGGGGGTGCATTTCAAAGATAGTCCCTAATGTAGAGGTGGCGATTGTGATCTATTTACTTATAAATATTGGTTCATTTGGGTTACGTTTTATCAAGTCAAACAGGTGAGCAGCTAAAAAGGACACATGTAGTGCATTGTTAATGCATAAAATCTCATAAATCGATTCATTCCATTCCAATAACCGTAACAAAAAGAGATGGGGATTTTTTAGAGAAAAAGTATTCTGTGTCAACCCAGACCGACCAATACCAAAACTACCCGTTTAGCTCCGTTTCACAACGAGCCAGACCCTCCCAATTTGCCACCTTAAGCAAATGCACATTAGCAATAATTTTCTGGGACTGTGGCAAAGCACAGTAATAGTTCAGGGGTATTCGTTATAGGCATATAGGACCAGATACAGAGTTGACTTGACTTACCTTTATTAGTCTGTGGAGCTCAAACACTTGAACAGCAAATACTCTTTGTTGGCTGTAAAAAAAGGAGTGCAAATGAGACATTCTCAAAAACACAATTGTCATATTATAGGAAGTTTTGTTCTTATTATGTATTTACAGGGTAGAATGTATCACCATCATCATATATATTACAACAATTTTAAATTTTCTTTGTGCAGAATTTCTATATCAAAATAGCACATTTGCCCACATATAATGCGACCCATGAAAAAAAATCCAATCGATGCAAAACCGTAGTGAGGCGCAATATTCTTACAGGGTGAAACAGCGAAAACATACGATCGTGTGGAAAAATATGTGCCAAATGTGTATAATTGACTCAGAATTGAACCCAAGACATCACCAATAGAATTTAAGCCCTCATTTTCAGTTTGGTCAAAATTTGTCCCTAAATGGCATTTCATTCGGAGCTTATAAAGGTATAAAATTAGGTTTTATAAATGATCAAATGCAAATAAGGATTGTGCTCTCCCCTTCTCAACATAGGAATCCAACAACACAAAGGTTCTAGTTGTAAGACAGACACACAAGTTTAGGCTAAGATGGGCATCCTTAGTCATTTATAAGTGTGAACTCTTTTTTAATTTTAAGGAAGACATCGTCAACAAAATGTCATTAAATGGACTGAAGGTGTGTTTGGATGTGTTATTTAAAGTTATTTAAATGATACTGGATAAACCAAATAAAATAATCAGCAGTTATAAAACAGGCAGTAGAAGATAGTGCTTGTATGCATTTGGAGGTTTAAAGTTGCAGGAATCATAAACAGATAATCCAGTATGTGTGCTTGGCAACTTATGATCAAGTTAAAAATTAATATATTAGATGACCAAAAGATAATTTTTACGGAAAAAGGCATGTGTAAAGTGGAACTCCAAGCCTCTCAAACTACGTATAAGGTCAATAAGTAAATTTTAGTGTTCTTTAGATGATCACTTTGTTGCAGCTGGTATCAAGCTGATTCAAATACTTCTATTTAAACCTAAGTAATCATAAACCTAGGACCAGAATCTAGAGTCTGTTAACCAAATACTTCAACAATGTAATATTCAGATAATCAGTTCTAGAGAGCGCGTCCAAACAGCAAATCGAAACCACCGTTGAATAGAATATCTTACTTGACAATAGCTCTTCTTGCCTTCCAAAAATGTTTTTGACCAATAATCCCAACCACATCATCAGGAGATATATCAACTCCACAGATTGAATCAACCATTGATGTCTCAGAAACAGCATCACCATTTGTAGCATCATTAGGGCTTCTCAACGGTTCTTCTTGAACCTCCCTCAAAGGGACTGAATTATTCCTATAACCACTAGCTTTAGATGCCTCGTTTAACACACTATCACCCCACAAAGTATTATCGGCTTGCGAGTCAGCTCGATAGTCCCCTAAATTGCCATTATTTGAAGCATTTCTGTGACTAAAACTTGAAGACTCGCTCATCTCCTTCAATGGAAGTTTAATATTCGGTCGAGACGATTGATTTGAGGCAGATCTAGCCAAATCTTGGGAGTTCTCTTTTTGAACTTTATTATTATTTTGCTTAGCATTTTGAACATTCGATAAACGACCAGCAAAATGTGCACCAAAAGGGGTAATCTTTTCAATTTCTCTATTTTGATGATTTCCACTGCGATTTTGACTTGTTCCAGATTGTTGGTCAAAAATTGGGACCCGAAAGTCGTCATCTTCTTGTCTTCTTTTAGGTTCTGGTTGCACACGTTGATTGTTAATATCAGAATGGCGACTTTCTGGTCTCCTGGTTGGGTGAATTGATGAAGATTGTTGACGTGGGGAATACGTACCCCTTTCATTCACGGTTCCCTAGAATCACATGACAACAATAAACTAATCAGTTTAAAGCAAACTATTGCACATGTTCCCAAGAGTAATACTTTATAGGTATAATGAGATTGTGCTTTAAAAAGGCAATTTGATTAGCAGAAAGTAAAACAGCGTAGATGCACTGATTTTTATCACACACACAAAAAAAAAAAAAAAAAAAAAAAAAAAAAAAAAAAAAAAAAAAACTTTCGTTGGTCATATTAGCTATTAGTTTGTTCCATAATCAAATTTGACTCAGACTAAATATAGTCACTATTTTCTTATCACAGCTTCAAAAAAAGGAGCTAGTTAATATCACATAACCAATTTACAAACCACACTTCCAAACACCAATGCAATTGACGATTACTTTTTATCATTAAGTATAACCTTACACTTGAGTTATATGAGAAAACACGCATAGAACAAGATTTCAATAGGCAACACTTCAAATTGGATGACAAATCACCATTCTTTTAACTCACCGGAATTGAAGATGTCGGCACACCACCATTGAACCTCTGTGAAGGAATACTAAGCTGTTCATAAAGAGCCATTTTGTTCCTAGGAGGTGCTCTTGGACCTCCTTTTTCGGTATCATTCACATGAAGCCTCGGAAACATTGGCCCCATACTTTTATCCTCATCTTTCCCTCTTTTCATCTTCTCGCACTCCTTCAAAATTCAACCACATAAGTAAAACACTACATAATCATTCTATAAAATCATAATTCCTGCCATCTTCCTATTAAAGAACTAAACTTTGACCTATTTTAAAAGTCAACGAACTTGCCTTTCAATCTCAAATTTTATACTAAGTCTAAAATGAAGCTTTTTATACTAAAATTTAATAACAAACATAATATATAAAACAACTAAAATCAACAAATTTAACATATAAGATACAACACAGAAGATATAATATCAAAAATCAAAAACACTAGTTATAAACAATAAACATACCTTAAATATCAGAAATCAATGATCCTTAACTCATAAGATCACCAATTTCTCAAAAACCCCTAAATTAGCAGTCACTGTTTTCCCCCAAATTGACCTTAAAAAAACCCTAAAAAAAATTCAGCTCAAAATCAAAATTAAACAAAAACCCACTTGTAATAAGCAAATTTAACAAAAACCCATATCTCAAAATCAAATTTTTATCACAAAAACCATGAATCTTGAACCCAACTGTGATGAGCAAGAAGATGATAAAAAAAGACAACAGAAACTGATGATTCTAGAGATAAAAAGATGTGGGGTTGTGATGGATTGTTATCTGATGAGGGAATAACATAAATAAAATTTTTATAAAAATTTATAAAAGTGAAATATAAATTTTTAAGAAATTGTGGAAAAGTGCAGGGCAAAGTGGACCCAGAGATTTTTGTAGATAGATGAGAATCTTGAATGCAGTTATAATCAAGATTATAAAATATTATTTAGCATTACTATAATGAGAAAAAAATATTAAAAATTTAAGTGTTGAAAATGGACCTTGATAAGTTGATAGGATTTGAGGAAATTTGGTTTTGGAGCCTTTATGGATACAAGTGGAGCCACGTAACACAACATGATAAATGTTACTCTTTTAACATGAAATTTGGTTGTATGTCATTGGATCTTTTTGTTGAGGAAAAATGAATAATGGTACGAAAAGTTGGATCAAATTTAATGGTTTGATGTTGAAGTTTTTTAGTTTTTACTATATTAGACTGAATTTTAACTTTGGGTTTTTCCAATTTGTTATGGGAGTTGATACTCTCATCATATTTTTTTTATGCAAATATTATAATTATGCATTGTAGTGTTGTACGATATAATACTGTAATGCACAAATTGTGATGCAAACATCAAAAAAAGTTGTGGGAATATCAACTCCCATTTGTTATACATGAATGAAAAGTAATGGTAAATATTATCGTGAAATTGGTACGGTTGTGGTTTGGATTGGATTAGACTTTTTGAAATTATTTGAATCAATCACTGATTAAAAAAGTTGGAAATTGTGATTAAAAAAGTTAGTAGTTGGTTTTGCTATGCAAATTCGTATGACCAATTGTATACGAGAGTCAATGTTTTCTTAGACAAAGGTGATTGACACCTTATGCTATATAACTTTACATATGAGATCATTACAGCTTAAGAAATTCACATGAGGTGCCTCGACAAGGACACCATAATGTCAACAATATTTTACCAAACAATTTTATCTACTAACTATATAAACAAGCTTTTGAAAGGTAATCTCTAGCTCAAAATATTTCTAAATTCGACACCTATAAATTACATTTAATCAATGGCTGAGATTGCATTTCAATAAAAAAAATCATTTAATGTGCAAGAATGTTGGCCGCAACTTGCAGAAACCATCACTTTTCAGAAAACTATCCTATACACACACCCCAAATCCTCTCATCTTATTCTAAAATCAAAACCCTGATAGCAAAATTAAAACCTAATATCCATTAGGGATGGCAAAAAAACCCGAACCCGATGGGGTAACCCGAAACCCGACATAATTGAGGCGGGGCGGGGCATGCTAATTGGGTTACGGGGCGGGTTTGGGGATTAAACGGGGATTTTAATCGGGTTTGGGGCGGGGAGTGGGGAATCCTCGCCCCGCCCCGCCCCACCCGATTAACATATACATATATACAAATATATCTACATATATAGTATTTTGTTAGTATTAACGTAATAAAAAATATTACTCTAATATTGTTAGTTTTTTTAGATTTATAAGAATGCGTAATTGTGATTATAGAAACTCGTTTAGTGTCATATTTTAAGTTTTAAATTTTTTTGTTGTATAATTTATCATTATTTATGTATAATATTATAGTTGAAAATTTAATAAGGCTTGTTTCTAATTGATTATTAATATGTTCGTTATTGCTAACGGTATAAAAATAACAATAAATGTAAAATGGTGCGGCTTTGGTCGAGAATTACACCCAAAGATGACGCCCCGATAAGATCCCCGATTAATACGGGGCGGGTTTGGGGGACCATCACGCCCCAACAGGGCGCCCCGATTAGATCCCCGATGGGGATCGGGGCGGGTTTGGGGAGAACTTTGGTAATCGGGTTTGGGGATGGGGATGGCCGCCCCGCCCCAAACCCGCCCCGTTACCATCCCTAATATCCATTCTCTTTACTATCAAATCAAATTCATAAATTAGTATCCACACTTCATTAATTGCAATCATATTTTTTTCGATTAGGGATTAGAACAATCAAAATGAATATATCATTTTGGGGCAAAATGAAATTCCTTATCAACCTTTTTTATTTTCCAATTACCTTCACGAATTGGACGAAGAAGATTAGGGTTTTTAATCAATTTGGGGCAAATATTATTTGCAATAATCAATTTGAAGCTATCGTGTAAGTTCTTTTGTGATTTCATTTTATATTCATTGTTCATGTTCTATTTTTTATTTGTTTTGGGATATAATTCTAACCCTAATTTCAATTCAAAAGTCATAAAATCAATTATTTGTTTGAGTTAATTGTACATAAATTAGTTTCTGATTTTATTTTTTGGTTGTTCTAAAATTAAACCGGCTAAAAAAATAGAAGTCATTAATAGATTTTTGTTATGCAAATAGTAAAATTGTATATATGATTCTAATATTGATGATTATGATGTTAGTAAGCAGTGGATTAATTTTTAGATAAAAATGTTTGTAAAGATAGTTTAATCAAGTTTTTTGTTTCTGTTTTTCAGATTTGACAAAAGAATAACTGAGTTTGCTTAAGAACAATTGGCGTAACTCAAATTTACCACACATAATGGTAGTTTGGTCAATTGCTATTGGAACTCGTCCGGTTATTATGGATTTCATGAAGCAAATTGGACAAGTTCCTACTTCAATCATTTTCAGTAAACACGTCATGTTTAGTAGAATTTGTTAACAATAACTAATTTTCTATTTTTTTTGGACTAAAGGTAAATAGACGAGTTATGGCTTAGAGTAGAAGGAATGCCGAATGTGTATGATATATGCTCTTGGTGATCGTGCTACCATATATCAACGCAGAGTAATGGTATGTTTATACTTTGAGTATCTTTACAAAGGCTTTTAAAATGATATGATAGGTTCCTGGCTGGAAGGAACAAAAACACAATTTAATCACACAAGAAACTTGATGTCAAGCTGATGAGAGAAAAAGTCATACACTGCATGATGTCGGAGATATATATATATATATATATATATATATATATATATATATATATATATATATATATATATATACTACCTATAAAGCAAAAATGGTCAAAAGGTGAATGTGAAAAGTCAAGAAAGTGAAAAGTGAAATGTTGAAAAACGTATAGAGTTAAGTACATTTTTGGTCCTTGTGGTTTGCCGGGTATAACACTTTTGGTCCAATAGTTTCAAAAATCCCGGATCCTCTCCTGAAATGAAACACCCGTAACGGGTTTGGTCCAATTTTCATGACTTCGTTAAATTGACTATGTTTGACCGTTAGTTTTAGGGGTATTTCTGTCATTTACATATTTTATTACACATCAGTGTGCATACACAAACACAGATACATAAAACACAAACACAAATACACAAACACTAACACTAATCTCTCACTCTAAAATCTTCTCTTCCTTCTCTCTACCTTTTTTTGCCACGAGATCACCACGGATCACCACCCCCAGCATCACCGGATCATTTAGTTAACTCTTTTAATAATGGACTAAACTGCTACCACACCACACCACTTCTACATCACCTCCGGCGACACACCAACCATCGGATCTATCCGGATCTCTTCACCTCACCTCCACTCGAGGATATCGTGTCCGACCACACCACGCACAGATGACCCACGGTGTCTTGACAACAAGAGTGGTGATTTTGTTCTTGCCGGCGGCGGTGGGTGTTTTGTTTATGCCGATGGCAGTTGGTGGTGGTGTACTGTTGTAGCTTTATTTTTCATTTATTTGGGTTTGATTTGGGAGATTTAGTGTTTTGAAGTGGGTATTGGTTGATTAAGAAAAAAGTTGTTAAGAATGAATGGATGTTGGAGATGAAGGGGATTTGATGGTTGTCGAGTGTTGGTGGAACCACACTGAGATGATAAGGAAAAATGAAAAAGATGGTTTGTATTAGTTTGTTTGTAGATTCTTGTTTGTGTTTATGTGTGGTAAAAAAATGATAGCTTTGAATCTTTGCTAAGAACTCAAAATGGATATGTGGTAGTGTTTGATTATGTTCTGTGTTTGTGTTTTTATATAATAATAATAATAATAATAATAATAATAATAATAATATAGGAAAGAGAAATAATAAATGGAGGGTATTTTAGTTATTTTCATTATTAAGATGAGGGTATTTTAGTCATTTTATGTTTTTTTAACGAGTCAAACTAACAGTCAACGAAAAATGGACCAAACCCGTTACGGGTGTTTCATTTCAGGAGAGGATCCGGGATTTTTGAAACTATTGGACCAAAAGTGTTATACCCGGCAAACCACAAGGACCAAAAATGTACTTAACTCAAACGTATATAAGGAAATATTGAAATGCATTTAATACTCTTATTAAAATACCCCATTACTTAAAAGTACAATGATTTATTCATATTGTACAACCAATTAAAACAATTAATACAAATCACAAACCGGGTTGACCCGGGACGCTTCAAACCCGACGGGTTGAACCGGTTTAATTTGACCCATTTTCAACCTAACCTAGCATGTTGACCCGGTTTAACTCGACCAAATTTTCGACCGGAACGGTTCAACCGGTTGAACCACCCGGGTCGAACCGGGTTTCAAAACATTATTTTTAATTCCCAAATCTTCAAACTTTTATTATTTTTCATTTATAACCAATTAAAACAATTAATACAAATCACAAACCGGGTTGACCCGGGACGCTTCAAACCCGACGGGTTGAACCGGTTTAATTTGACCCGTTTTCGACCTAACCTAGCATGTTGACCCGGTTTAAATCGACCAAATTTTCGCCCGGAACGGTTCAACCGGTTGAACCACCCGGGTCGAACCGGGTTTCAAAACATTATTTTTAATTCCCAAATCTTCAAACTTTTATTACTTTTCATTTATAACCAATTAATACAAATCACAAACCAGGTTGACCCGGGACGCTTCAAACTCGCCGGGTTGAACCGGTTTAATTTGACCCATTTTCGACCCAACCTAGCAAGTTGACCCGGTTTAAATCGACCAATTTTTCGATCGGAACGGTTTAACCGGTTGAACCACCCGGGTGAAACCGGGTTTCAAAACATTATGTTTAATTCCCAAATCTTCAAACTTTTATTATTTTTCATTTACAACCTAGAAATTTTTTTTATCAATAAACTATCTGTCGCTATAAAATCCCGTTGCTATGCACGGGTACTCGTCTAGTATATATATATAGAAAAAGTCATACACTGCATGATGTCGGAAATATATATATATATATATATATATATATATATATATATATATATATATATATATATATATATATAGGGAAGGGATCCAATAGGAAGAATAATTAAAATAAGAAGAGTAAGAAGTAATTCTAGCCACACATTTTTATTTGGGAGGGAAAATTTGAATGAAGATGCATCCATTTTTGTAGGTGCATCTAGAATGTGTGGTTGTGGTTTCTTCCTATTCTTCTTATTTTAACTTTTCTTCCTATTTGATCCTAACTCTATATATATATATATATATATATATATATATATATATATATATATATATATGATGGGTACCATTCTAGTCAAAATCTTTTACTTCATCATTATCTGATGGTAAATTACTCTTTCAGTTATTTCTCTTTTGCCAAGAAAATGACTTGTATTGGTATTATTGTATCTATGGTTTATGGTTTGTGTTTTGTATTTTTGAAATGTACTGTGTTAAGACAACATTTTCAGTTTCTGTTATTGGTATTATTGTATCTATGTTTATTGTGCTAGAAGTACTGATGCGTGGGAATTGCACCAGACTTTACCTCTCAAGGGATCCTGAGAAGCTTACAACCCCCACCAGGCAGTGTACCTGATCGTTGTAGTATAGTATAGTGACAAGTACCGGGGGATTGATCGTTCAGCTTAGGAATAGTGTCGCTAGGATTAGAAAACCTAAATACTAGTTCTAAAGGTGAGGGATGATTATTTTTGTATTTTTATATTTTTTAGAAAGCAAGTAAAAATCTCGGGTTTGAAGGATTTGGGCGGAATTAGTTGCTAATCAACTAACCCAATACTAAAGATGCAATCAAAATAAAATACTAGAAATGAAAATAAACTAAATTAAACTAAAGTTGTGAGCAATAAGTGGAGAAAATGTGTTTACTTAGATTTCACTACTCCCTAGACATCTTTTACACGTTAATTACTTGTTATAATTGCATGGATGACGGATCGTATTCCTTAATACCATTCATGGGGTGGCACACTTAACTCCCCAATTCTATGAGCTCTTATCTCCTCCTACACCATGCCCAGCACAACTATAGGGATTGTAAACAGTGGCTCATGTATTAAATACAACCAATTAAGACCTAGTGCGCGTCGGTTCATGTTTCTTAAGACGTTCAAGCATGTTACCAATTGAAGATCTGCCAGTTTTCTTAAGCCTAACATATAAATCATTCATCCAAGACAAGTATAAACAAGTAATCAACACATAATTAACATCTAGGTTTCATTAGATCCAAGCAAACACAAGATAAATCTAGCCTAGCATGATGGAATTAAGACAAGAACAAGATATAGACAACCAACACATAGACATATTGATTGAATTAAAAGAACACTTATCTTAATTACACATGAAAGGTATCAAGGGTTTGGAACCCTTGAAAAACCTGTAAAATTCGCACCAAAATCGTACTTAGGGTTTCTCCAAAACTTTTCTCTTTTTAATGTGAAAATTAGAAAACTATATATAGGAAAAGGGGTCTGACGGCGTCAAGACCAACATTGTGACGCCGTCACCTCGCCGCCAAAACTATTCTCGGACTGCCTTGATCTACATTTGACGCCGTCAAGACTTAATCATTTCCAGGCCGTCATGACTTTTACTCTTGACGCCCTACCTTCGTGACGCCGTCAAATCTGTACTGGGTCGTCATGGAATTTTGCTCTTGACGCCGTCAGAGAGTTACTCTTGACGCCGTCACCTACTGTTCCCAGCATGAAAAATTAAGACTTTGGCGTTTTCTTCACTTTTATGCTCCAAAAACGTCCGAATTGCTACCTTTTCCAGATTTCTCTCCCAAAGTACCTAAAATCACAAAAGGAACGATTTAGGGCAATATTTGATCAAATAAATTCGAATTCGGGCTTAAATGACCCCCTAAAAACGGATCATTTTTCGCCTCATCATATACCCTTACACTTGAGATTTGCTTGTCCTCAAGCAAATGCGCTTTTATTCTACTCAAAAGACAAGTTAGGGGTCATTTAACACTAATATAAAAGTAATTACAACAAATAATCGTTCCACTAAAGACCAATAGACAAGCACGGAGGTCATACACAAGCACCTCACAAATAGTGTTTAGATACTCACATCTCTCGGGTGTAATAAAATGTAAATTACAATATGGAAACGGAAGATATCTCTCACTACCTGTCATAGCAAAATAGATTACCATAGGCTTGGGAAAGGATCAAACCTCCACCACATGGCGTAAGCACCTAAGATAAACTATCAAAGAGGTCTTTTAAAGGGTTGTAACGTTAGGTGTAGGGATATGAAATACACGGTTTTGTTGGATAAAGGAAGTTTTAATGGTGGCGAGTTAACAATCTTGGTTAATTATATGTACAATGTGGCGTTGCTAAGCCAAACTAGACTCGACTTAAGCTAATAAATGAAAAATAACAAAAACATAAAATGAACATAGAATGAAACGGGATGGTAGTCCGTATGTTTTTTCTCATTTTTTTTTTTTTTTTTTTTTTTTTTTTTTTTTTTTTTTTTTCATACACTCTTGCCCTACCATCCAAAATAATACATCATAGGGGATGAACATTCCCCTTACACTTGAATTTTTACATACTTTACAATCAACTAATCTAATGACTCGAATTAAGAAAATCAAAACACTTGGAGCACTTTTAAGATTCACGTACGTATGGGGGTAATAATTGATGTTCTTCCCCATTACTCCATAAAATAAGTACTTACCCATGAGTCCCAATCGTCCCAAAACAATATGTACAAGGATATGACTCGACTTAGCAACCATGTAATCAATTAGATAGTTAACTTAGGGTTTAACAAATAACAATAATGCACTAAAAATGAGCGCATACACGGAAGGCTAAGGCGATTTGGGTGTACATTTAAGTGGGGTGTAACAAATTCTTCCTTTAAGTAAAATGCTTAAAGTTAGAAATGAAAAGATAGGCTTGGAGGGGTGTACTAGGGGTTTCGTGTACTAAAGATGAGTACAACGCTAAGGTGTGGGAAAAATTAATTGACTTACCTAGCCAAGTAATATGACTTAAATGGTCAAATAATTATGATACGGGTTTAACACAAGGGTGATCCTAATGCCTCTTATCATGTAGTAAATCCTACTACACGAATGTAGTCTCACTAGCGGTCTCGGGATGCATCACTAACGCAAGTTCTAGAATCTAAATGCTACCGGTACACTCATAAGCACTAATAGTAAATGCTTTTCCTATCAAATCTAAAGGCGAACCTCACATATTTGGGTGGAAATTTTTTCTGAATATACGGTTATGTGCTAGTCATACAATCTCCTATCCATGAGACGCTTGCTATGGCTAAAGTTTCACTCCTAAATGTTGTAAAAAAATTTAAATTTGGCGCTAAAATTGCACTAACAAGTATTTCTCATAGTTTTATTACACATCTACCATTAAACAAAACAAACTTAAGCGAAAGTGCGTATGTAAGGTATCATCTTTTTACCCTCCCCTTACACTTAAGATGAACATTGTCCCCAATGTTCAAGTAAAGAATGTAAAAGTGAAAAAGTAAAAAGAATGAAATCAAATACTCCCCTGATTCGCTCGGTATGGATAATAAGGTGGCCAGGTTAAATCTTCCTCCAAGAAAATGAACAATCAAAGCTTCCCTTCCAGAATATAAATCATCTTCTTGTCATACATAACCTGTAAAACCTGACAAAATAGACAAAACAACCTCGCGTAAAATCGGCGGCATCCTATATAAGTTTCTAAATCCTAGAAAACAAGATAAGGTATAATGCTTGTGGAATGAAGTTTGCAGATTTCCTGGAGATTATAAAACTTAATAATTCACAAAAACCATAAGACTCCGTTAGAAAAACAAAACCGGTAAAATTTCTAGATTTTTACACGTGACGCCGTCAAGAGTTAACTCTTGACGCCGTCAGAAGTGACCTGCAGAAATTCTTATGTTAAGTTTCCGGAAAATTTCTAGAAAAACTTGGTCCTACTTCCTGGAAAATCCTGCAAAACTTCATTATGACTCAATACAAGCATTTGACTCTAACAAATACGAATACACATGTTCATTTAATATTGTGGAGAATCATGATCGGTTTGTTTCCTAAAAACATATTTGGGGTTTCCCTTTACACTTATCTTTATCAAAAATACCTTTGGGTGAAGTTAAGATTAGGCCAAACAACAAAATAAAGTATTTCCACTATTTAATTGAGAAACATGATCTACCAACAATAAAAATAAAGCATGTATACGGAATCAAATAACAAACAAACAAAATAAAATCACACAACGCATGGGTTGCCTCCCAAGAAGCGCTTGTTTTTGTTCGAGTCACGAGCCTGACTCTACCCTTATTTAATGGAAATAGGGGAGGTTTTCCTTACACTTTGAATTAAGTGCGGGTGGAAGTAGCGATACACACCCTTAGGGTGGAAATATGCCACGTGAGGAAAAAGTGGTGGATGAATTATATGCTCAAAGGGGTGTGCTCCTATCATCATAACCTTACCAAATTCAATCGGGTTAATGGGTGGATTAAGATTTTCTCCTAGAAAGGGATCATTTTCTATCAACTTCAAGAGACTACTAGTTGGGGATCCATCTTGACCTAATAAACCCGGTTTAAACCCATAATGTTTCTTGTGATCAGTCATAAATGGGTGATGTAAGCATGTAAGGTCATTTTCCACTCCTATATTGGCTTCCTCTCTACAAGGCTTAGAGTCCACTATCTTTATCCTAAGATTACCCGGACTATATGGTTTGATGGGTGGATCGGAACCTATTTCAATTCCTAAATTCACAACCAAGGATGAAAGATTAGGTAACGGTGTTGGTTGAGGCTCCGGTTCATCAAAACTAGGAACTTCCCTAGAACTAAGAGTAAGGTTATCATTATAAGTATTCAAACCTATATCCTCTAGTTGTGTTTGGTTCAAAGGTTCTACCTCTATTGGGGTTCCTATAGTCTCTTCTACTTTTTCCGGGTAAGTCATGGGTGGTGTGTGTGCCTCAAATGATGGTAGGACTTGTGGGGTACTTTGTGGGCTCATGTTATTTACTTCATCATTCCTTGTGTCAAGATCACCTATATTCTCAACTTGTGTTTTATTATAATCTAACCCTAACATTTTCCCAAGTATCTCACGTGTTTCTCTAGGCATCTCAACTTCTATGTCCGAATCATAAGGATCATCTTCAATATTCTGACTGCTATATACAAATTGCCCAAGAGATTCATCATCTGTTTCTTGATATTCATCATCATCGATCATAAAACCTAGGTCTTTTTGATCAATGTGATCATGTTCGGCTACATCCTCCATCACATCAAGGTCACCTATGTGTTCATCCTGTATTATGGTAGGGCCTAACCATGACATGCAGCTAGGTGGCTCATACGAAACTATCCTAGGTGAAGGCTCATATGGTGCATAGGTTTCACTAAGTGAGGCATTTTGAGGGGTTGATGGAGCTCCTAAGGTGAATTCTTTAAAAGCATTATGCACTTGGCCTCTTTTCTCAAGGTACTCAATAAAATCAATATAAAATCCTGTCCTCCTCATTTCATTCCTCCATCTTGTTATATCCAAACTAGTGTAATTATATTTTTTCTGGTAAAACTCTAGTGTCGGACTTGGTGGATTCGCGTTCTCCATAATGGCTAACGGAATAGTCAATGGAAAGGTTTTTACAAACAAAGACACAAAGAAAAGATAGACTAAAGAAAACCTAAAAATAAAAATAAAATCTTACTAGAAAGGAATCTAGCAAGTAGACCTAATAAAAAGAAATTCTAACCTAGACAATAACTATTCCCCGACAACGGCGCCAAAAACTTGATGCGTGGGAATTGCACCAGGCTTTACCTCTCAAGGGATCCTGAGAAGCTTACAACCCCCACCAGGCAGTGTACCTGATCGTTGTAGTATAGTATAGTGACAAGTACCGTGGGATTGATCGTTCAGCTTAGGAATAGTGTCACTAGGATTAGAAAACCTAAATACTAGTTCTAAAGGTGAGGGATGATTATTTTTGTATTTTTATATTTTTTAGAAAGCAAGTAAAAATCTCGGGTTTGAAGGATTTGGGCGGAATTAATTGCTAATCAACTAACCCAATACTAAAGATGCAATCAAAATAAAATACTAGAAATGAAAATAAACTAAATTAAACTAAAGTTGTGAGCAATAAGTGGAGAAAATGTGTTTACTTAGATTTCACTACTCCCTAGACATCTTTTACACGTTAATTACTTGTTATAATTGCATGGATGACGGATCGTATTCCTTAATACCATTCATGGGGTGACACACTTAACTCCCCAATTCTATGAGCTCTTATCTCCTCCTACACCATGCCCAGCACAACTATAGGGATTGTAAACAGTGGCTCATGCATTAAATACAACCAATTAAGACCTAGTGCGCGTCGGTTCATGTTTCTTAAGACGTTCAAGCATGTTACCAATTGGAGATCTGCCAGTTTTCTTAAGCCTAACATATAAATCATTCATCCAAGACAAGTATAAACAAGTAATCAACACATAATTAACATCTAGGTTTCATTAGATCCAAGCAAACACAAGATAAATCTAGCCTAGCATGATGGAATTAAGACAAGAACAAGATATAGACAACCAACACATAGACATATTGATTGAATTAAAAGAACACTTATCTTAATTACACATGAAAGGTATCAAGGGTTTGGAACCCTTGAAAAACCTGTAAAATTCGCACCAAAATCGTACTTAGGGTTTCTCCAAAACTTTTCTCTTTTTAATGTGAAAATTAGAAAACTATATATAGGAAAAGGGGTCTGACGGCGTCAAGACCAACATTGTGACGCCGTCACCTCGCCGCCAAAACTATTCTCGGACTGCCTTGATCTACATTTGACGCCGTCAAGACTTAATCATTTCCAGGCCGTCATGACTTTTACTCTTGACGCCCTACCTTCGTGACGCCGTCAAATCTATACTGGGTCGTCATGGAATTTTGCTCTTGACGCCGTCAGAGAGTTACTCTTGACGCCGTCACCTACTGTTCCCAGCATGGAAAATTAAGACTTTGGCGTTTTCTTCACTTTTATGCTCCAAAAACGTCCGAATTGCTACCTTTTCCAGATTTCTCTCCCAAAGTACCTAAAATCACAAAAGGAATGATTTAGGGCAATATTTGATCAAATAAATTCGAATTCGGGCTTAAATGACCCCCTAAAAACGGATCATTTTTCGCCTCATCAAGTACATATTTTCATTTGGGTCTTTTACCCGGAGTACTGCAAAGGTGCAATAATACATGTTATGAAATGGGTCTACTTCATATATAAAAGTTTATTCCTTTTATGTTTGCAGATCTTCTGAATGGAAAATGCTACAACCTTCATATATAGGATTGGATGAATTACCAAGGGGCGGTCAATGCACGCCAGAACATGTATGTTTCCGTGAAACCATGAGAGCCCCAAAGGTATGAATAGCTTGGTTACAAGTCAACTTTATGATACATTAATATGGTGTTATTAATAGTTGTAGAATGTACCTGATTGCTGGATTGGTATGATTTTTTTTTCGTTCTTTTAGTTTCTTTGTTAATATGTTACTATTTGCATTAAGGTTGTTTCTTTTAGTTCCCTTTTTTGCCATTTCTGATTTATATATGCTTAACTGTATTATGAGCCTGACTGTATTGATACTTGTGTCTTTAGGTAATTGAGTGTGACTACCAGCACTGCGAGGTTGCTAGGCTGAACCCAAAAGATTGCTGGTATTGGTTTGGAGGATGGTCTTATAATCCTGAAAGTGCTTTCAAGCATCCTGTAAGTTTATATTGCTCTTAAGCCAATATCATAGTTTCTTCTACCAATACAATGTCAAAAGTTGTGACATATCACTCTATAGAAGCTAATTTGTGTTGGTCGCTTTTACTTGGTTAATAGTAACTAGAAAGTTAAACTAACCAAGTTCATGACTATTAACACAGATATAAATGATTAACAACAAAGATAAACGTAAAGAAAAGAGACAGTATTTTTCAATGTTTAATTCTTATTAGAAGTTAATCAAAGAATTATACCCAAGTGTTTGCGGAATAACACTTGGGATTGAAAACGACAAGTATGGTATTGAATCATCTCTAAACCCAAACTATGTTTGAGTTACAACTAAAGGTCACACTGAGCAATCTCAGGGACTGTGTTGTTCTTTGGAGGAGTAAAAGTGGTTTGTGAATGTCTAAGCATTAAGTGCACAAACTTGTCAACTTTTACTCCTCGATTATGCTACCTATTTATACACAATTAAATTAAAACATTATTAATAAAGACAAATTGATGACCTATCTAGTAGAGACAAAATACTTACATATTTTGTCTCTATTACAATAGACTTGATGAGGCGAAAAATGAACCACTTTTAGGGGGTCATTTAAGTCCGGAATTGAATTTATTTGATCAAATATTGCCCTAAATTGTTCCTTTTGTGATTTTAGGTACTTTGGGAGAGAAATCTGGAAAAGGAAGCTATTCGGACGTTTTTGGAGTATAAAAGTGAAGAAAACGCCAAAGTATTAATTTTCCTTGCTAAGAACAGTAGGTGACGGCGTTAAGAAGAAAATCCTGACGGCGTCAAGAGTAATTTTCATGACGGCCCAGTACATAAATGAAGGCGTCACAAGGAAGAGCGTCAAGAGTAAAATGTGTGACGGCCTGGAAAACGTTATAACGTGACGGCGTCAGAAGTAGATCAAGGCAGTCCGAGAATTCTTTTGGCGGCGAGATGTTGGGAATAAAATGCACAAAGTAAAGAGTCTGCCAGAAGAGCCTGCTAGTGATAGTTAAGCCTGCCTCTTCAGTTTTGCTGATGTTGAAGATATACTAACAGTGCCTTCTGGGTAAGAAGGTACTGCTAGTTAAAGAAGGTCCTGCCAGTTTTCACGACAAGTTGCTATATTTTAATTAGAGATATTTACTTGTATTATTAGTCTTTGTACAAAGTTATACGTTAAGTAGAAGTAGTACAGAAGACTCAGTAGATATAATGGAGTGTTTTTACCTTGAAAGGTGTAATATTAGGATAAGATAAACCTCTAATATATTATATTAAGCAACTTGACCACTTGTAATAAGGGCTCCTTATACTATAAATGGAACCCTTAAGACACCTTCTTAAAAACAACTTTCCCAGCTCTCACACTCATCTTTCCCATGCATAACTTCCATATTTAAACCCTTTCACATATCAAAGATTCAAGGTTACACTTGTAATCCTGGTGATAGTTTAGATCACCCGTATTATTTCATCAAGAATATTGAATCATTTTGTGTTCATTCTCATTTACTTATTCATCAACTTTGTTCCTTTAGTGTGTTTTAGTAAATTCCGCGTGCTAACTCACATTCATTCATAAATATCCTAAACACATTACTGAGATTAACATCCCAAGTGTTTGCACAAATCAATATATATATATAGAGAATCCTTCCACAAGTGGTATCAGAGCGAGGCTGATATTTACGACATAAAAGAACAAAGCAAAAATGGATGTTGAGCACATTCAAACCAATGTGGCTGCAAAACTTCCATTACTCAAACAGAATGAGTTTGAGATGTGGAGACTGAGGGTTGAACAATACTTCCAAGTGAAAGACTATGCACTTTGGGAGATCATTGAAGAAGGAAACTCATTTAAACCAGTAACCACCACCTCCACAGTAAATGATGCACTTGTCACAACTGTGCAAGTAAATCCAATAACTGCTGAAGAAAGAATTCAAAAGAGAAATGACCTTAAAGCCAGGAGTATGCTTCTCATGTCTATTCCAAATTAACAGCTTCTAGTCTTTAACAAATACAAGTATGCTAAAACCCTTTTTCAAGCTATTGTGGCTAGATTTGGTGGTAATGATGCCACCAAGAAAACCCAGAAAACACTTTTAAAACAACAGTTTGAAAACTTTTCAGCCACACCAAATGAGTCTTTGGACAACATGTTCAATAGACTACAAAAGCTTTCTTGTCAGTTAGCCATTCATGAAGTGATAATATCTCAAGAAGACTTAAACTCCAAATTTCTTAGAAGTCTACCCTCTGAATGGGCCATGCATGTCATTGTCTGGAAAAACAAACCAGATATTGATTCCATGAGTCTCAATGATCTTTACAGCAACTTCAAAATAGTAGAGCATGAACTAAAGAAATCTACTAGTTCAAGCTCAGGAAATATGGCATTCATGTCATCTCATGGTACTTCCAAGAAAGTTGATGAAGAAAAAGATGGTGGAGAAGAAGGTACTGCCAACACAAATTTTGGTACTGCCAGCACTTCCAGCAGTACCAAAACCATTTTAGATGAAACAATTGGTTGTGCTTTCCTAACATCACAACACAATGGTTCCACATTGACCTTTGAAGATCTTCAAGAGATCAGTGATGATGATCTTGAAGAAATGGACATAAAATGGCAGCTTTCACTTCTTAGCATGAGGGCTAAGAAATATTTGATGAGGACTGGAAAGAAGATTGTCATCAATGGCAATGAACCTGCTGGGTATGACAAGTCTAAAGTGGAGTGCTACAACTGCCACATGAAGGGTCACTACTCAAGAGAATGTAGAAGACCAAAGAAGCAGGGTGATAAGGGAAGAGGTTTTGAGAACAAGAACAGGGGAAACAATGAGAACAAGAGCAAGGAAGTGGACATCACTGAAACAAAAGCTATGGTAGCTATTGATGGGCTGGGTTTTGATTGGAGCTTTATGGGTGAAGAAGAGTCATCCTCAAATGAATTAGCCTTAATGGCTCTCTCCAATCCTGAGGTACAAATTACTAAATGTTCTGCTACTTGTGAAGTTTTTAAAGAAATAGAAATCTTAAGAAAACTTTATGATGAACTGAAAGTAGAAGAAAGAAAAACTCATCAAGACCTAGTTAATCATAAGTGTGGTATGTCCAAACTTGAAAAGCAGATAATTCACTTTAGAGAAAATGAACTCACCTTTTCTGACACAAAAGCTATTCTTAATAGAGACATACTTCTTAAAGATGCTGAAATAAATCTGTTAAGAACTTAGTTTGCTAAAGTGAAACAAGCAAAAGATAATATTCAACTAACTGTTACAACATTAGAAAATGCTTCTGCATGTACTAAAAGTATAGTTGAGAACCAAATGAACAAGAAAATCAAATCTGGGATTGGATACAACACATGTCCACCTCCTTACAGAGGAATTCCTTGTCCCCCAGGTTTAGATCTTGCTGAATCAGGTTTACATGAACTCACAAATAAACCACTAGAAAAGGTAAAACCTGTAGAAAATAGTGAACCTTTTGAGAGTACACGTGATACTTCTCTCTCCAAAGAAAAGGTGCTCACTGATAAGAGCTCAGATGTTACAACTATTGAAGGTTACACATCTGATGAGAATGGAAAAGAGACTGTTTCTAAGAAAGGAAACAAAGTAGGACCAATCAGTCCTAAAAGTGTAGATAGTATAACAAAGACTAAAGTTGTTCTAAAAACAGTTGAATGTTGTGCTAAATGTAATAACAAACCTAGAGGTAGTCAAAGAAATTGGAACAATCTTAAGTCACATCAACTTGGTGATAACTTTGTTTTGTACAATAAATCATGCTATTACTGTGGTAGTTTTAATCATACTCATGCTTATTGTAACAATTGGGTTTCTGGGAGTACATCAAGGTCTAAAACAAGTAAAACAAACCCCAAAAAAGGTTCTGTGAAATCTAACACACCAAAAGTCAATCATACTGTTAGAACAAATGAGCCTGTTTACCCAAAATTCACTACTAAGGGTGCAAGTAATACCTTCAAACATACACCAAAAGTTGTGAAAAGTCATATTGAAAGGAATTTTGTGGATAAAACACAAGACTGGAGACCAAAACCAAAAGGTCCTGCTAGACAAAATGGTACTGCCAAAAATGGTACTGTCAGACCAAAAACCACAAAATGTGTCAAAAATGAAAATGCTGTTAAGTCCTCAGCATGTTGGATTTGGAGACCACTCCAACCAAATGGTGCATCAACAGTCCTAAAAAAGTTTGATTACATTGATGCACGAGGCAAACCCAAGTCAGTCATGGCTTGGGTACCCCAAGGAAACTAATATGTATATACATGTGCAGGAACATTCAAATGATATTGCAGATCAAGGATATGTAGATAGTGGATGTTCAAGGCACATGACAGGCAACATGTCTTACCTCACAGACTTCAAATCATTTGATGGAGGATATGTTACCTTTGGGGGAGGAATCAAAGGAAAGATTACTGGTAAAGGTACAATTAAAACCAGTAAATTAGATTTTGAAAATGTGTACTTTGTGAAAGAACTACAATTTAATCTCTTAAGTGTCTCACAAATGTGTGACACAAAGAACAAAGTTCTTTTTACTGACACTGAATGCATTGTACTTTCTCCTGATTTTAAAATCCCTGATGAAAGTCAGATTCTTCTTAAAATCCCTAGAAAGAAAAATATGTACATTGTTGATTTAAAGAACATTGTTCCTAAAGAGAGTTTAACCTGTCTAGTAGCAAAAGCCTCATTGGATGAATCTATGCTTTGGCATAGAAGACTTGGTCATGTAAACTTTAAAACAATCAATACAATTGCAAAATATGATTTGGTTAGAGGTTTACCCAAAAAGATTTTTCAAAATGACCAAACCTGTGTTGATTGTCTAAAAGGCAAACAACATAGAGCTTCTTGTAAGCCCAAGACCCATAACTCAATTTCTCAAGCTTTATACATGCTTCATATGGACCTCTTTGGTCCTACTTCTGTGAATAGCTTGAATGGTAAAAGATATTGTCTTATAGTTACTGATGATTACAGCAGATTCTCTTGGGTTTTCTTTTTAAAAACTAAGGATGAAACTGGTGAGATCCTTAAGTCCTACATTACAGGGATAGAAAACCAAATTGGTAAGAAAGTAAAAGTAATTAGATGTGACAATGGGACAGAATTCAAGAATAGAGTTATGGATGAATTTTGCAAAGAAAAAGGAATAAAAAGAGAATATAGTGTAGCTAGAACCCCACAGCAAAATGGAGTAGCAGAAAGGAAAAATAGAACACTTATAGAGGCTGCTAGAACAATGCTAGTAGATTCTAAGTTGCCTGTTTCATTTTGGGCTGAAGCAGTAGGTACTGCTTGTTATGTACAGAATAGGGTTCTTGTGATTAAACCTCATAGAAAGACTCCTTATGAACTTTTGTTTGGTAGAACACCATCTCTAAGTTTTATGAGACCTTTTGGATGCCATGTCACTATTCTCAATACCAAAGATCATCTAGGAAAGTTTGAAGGAAAAGCTGATGAAGGCTACATGATAGGGTATTCTTTGCAAAGTAAGGCCTATAGGGTGTATAATAAATGCACTAGGCTAGTGGAAGAAAACCTGCACATAGAGTTCCAAGAGAAACTACCAAATGTTGCAGGCACTGGACCAGATTGGTGTTTTGACATTGATAAACTTTCAGAATCTATGAATTATGTGCTAGTCATAGGTACAAATACTAATGATAATGCAGGTTTTGAAGACAATGATGAAACAACTGAGGATCAAGATTACATCTTGATGCCAATTTGGACAGGATTGGATTCATCTTCAAGTCATGGAGAGCCCTCAAATACTACAAATGAAGGTGTTGAAGATGATCATGGAACTCAAGATCAAAGGAATCAACAAAATTCTGAAAATGAAAATGGTACTGCCAATTCACAAGATGGTACTGCCAGTTCAACAGATGGTACTGCTAGTTCACAAATTGGTCCTGCTGAACCATTAAATGTTCTATCAGATGATTCCTTACCAGAAGATATAGGGATTGGAAACCTTCCAATTTCCTATGATGTTCCTAAAACACACAACACAAGAATTCTCAAAGATCACTCCATTGATAATGTGATTGGCAGCATTGATTCTGGTGTTAAAACAAGAACTCAAGTCTTATCTTCAGACAAAGATGGGTTTGTCCTAGCTGTGTATGAAGAAAAGAACCATGAAGTTGCCCACATATGCCTGTTTTCATGCTTTCTCTCTCAAGTAGAACCCAAAAACATTACAAAAGCCTTAGATGATTCAAGCTGGGTTGAAGCAATGCAAGAAGAGCTACTTCAATTCAAACTGCAGAAGGTTTGGGTACTGGTTGATTTGCCCAAAGGTTACAGGGCAATTGGAACCAAATGGGTTTTCAAAAATAAGAAAGATGAAAGGGGAATAGTGATAAAAAACAAAGCCAGATTGGTGGCCCAAAGGTATACTCAAGAAGAAGGAGTGGATTATGAAGAAATTTTTGCTCCAGTTGCAAGAATTGAAGCAATTAGGCTATTTTTGGCCTATGCTTCTTTCATAGGTTTCACTGTCTACCAAATGGATGCCAAAAGTGCCTTTTTATATGGTACTATTGAAGAAGAGGTGTATGTTTCTCAACCTCCAGGCTTCATTGATGCAGAATATCCAGACAAGGTGTACAAGGTTACCAAAGCTCTTTATGGTCTACATCAAGCTCCCAGGGCATGGTATGAAACATTGGCTTTCTATTTATTGGAAAATGGATTTCAAAGAGGCAAGATTGATCCAACTTTGTTCATCAAAAGAACCAAGAAAGACATCTTGCTGGTACAGATTTATGTTGATGACATTATCTTTGGATCCACAAATCAGGAATTGTGTGTAGAGTTTGAAAAACTTATGCATAGTAAGTTTGAAATGAGTTCCATGGGGGAACTTACTTTCTTTCTGGGTCTCCAAGTGAAACAATCAAATGAAGGCATTTTTATCAGCCAAGATAAGTATGTAGCTGAGATCTTAAGGAAATTTGGGTTTGCAGATTCAAAGGTTGCAAGTACACCAATGGATCCAGAAAAGGGGTTACACAAAGATGCTGAGGGTGAAGATGTTGATGTGCACAACTACAGATCAATGATTGGGTCACTAACGTATCTTACATCATCAAGACCAGATATCATGTTCTCAGTATGTGTATGTGCAAGGTTTCAAGTCAATCCAAAAGTTTCTCATCTCACAACAGTCAAAAGGATCTTTAGATACCTAAAGGGCCAGCCTAAGTTGGGTCTATGGTATCCAAGGGAATCATCTTTTGATTTGGTAGCTTACTCAGATAGTGACTATGCTGGTGCAACCCTAGACAGAAAATCCACAACTGGTGGATGTCAATTTCTTGGTTGCAGACTCATATCATGGCAATGCAAGAAGTAAACAATGGTGGCCAACTCTACAACTGAAGCAGAATATGTTGCAAGTGCAAGTTGTTGTGGCCAAGTTCTTTGGATCCAGAATCAATTGCTTGACTATGGGTATAATTTTCTTAACACCATTATTTACATTGACAACATCAGTACTATTTGTATCATTAAAAATCCAGTTCAACATTCAAAAATAAAACACATTGAAATCAGACACCATTTCATAAGAGATTGCAATGAGAAAAGGTTAATACAAGTTGTCAAAATTGATTCTGAAAATAATTTTGCAGACCTTCTCACCAAAGCTTTTGATTTAGGTAGGTTTAAATACCTGGTAGCAGGTATTGGTATGATAAATCTTTGAAAAACATGTGTTTTGTATATAAATAAACAAGTTCTGGCATCTAATCATGGTACTGCTAGTTAGTCATAAGGTACTGTCAGTACAAAATTGGTACTGTTAGTTCAAAGTTTGCTCTGTTTTTGCTTATCTTGATGTTTAAATGTTAACAATGCTATAAAACAAGTGCTTTGCACTCTGTTCTTTTGGTTTACAACTAACCATTTCAGGTTACTCAAGATTGCTAACAAAATCAGGATATGGAAATGGTAATCAGTTCACCAAGTTTTTCAAACTTTAAGAGCTGACTAGTCCAAAGCAAACGGCTCTTGGTAAAGACTTCTCAAATCCGTTGATAGCTGATAGTTTGCTAAAAACTATAAGGTAATCAGTTCACCCAGTTTCAAAAACTTAAACGAACTGACTAGTCCAAAGCAAACGGCTCTTGGTAAAGACTTATCAAATCCGTTGATAGCTGATAGTTTGCTAAAAACTATAAGGGATATTTTCTAAAATTTCAAAGGGACTGCCAAGTTTATTTCAAAACAAGGTACTGGTAGTTCAAATTTTAGTACTGGTAGAGTAAAATGGTACTGCTACATAGCCGTTGAGTCTGTCAGGCTTAATTATAGCCGTTGTTTTTAAAAGGGTATTTTTGTGAATTATTCATGTTTTCCTCGAATTAAGGATATAGTTATTATAATAAAAGATCTTTTTGACCGCCTCTTCAATTACTTATCCATAACTTTTATAGTCGGTCAAAAGTCATTTTTCTCATAATCAATCCTTATCATAATTCACACTCACCTTTCATCTTCTACCAGTACAACAATAAAATCCCACCATCAAACTCAAAATTTTCATCAAACCTTTCACCATGGCTCGTCTAAGTTTTATCAAACGTCACAACCAATTAGCATTTTTGGAAAAGTCTGATGACAATGAAACTTTTCATCAAGCAGTGGATTTTCTAAACAATTCTTATGTCAGGTTTGCTTTACTCGTGAATCCCACTATTTTTGAATCACAAATTTCACAATTTTGGCAAACTGCTAAAGTTAACACTCTTAGGGATGGGATTCAAGAGTTAATGGTCACAGTGGATGGTAGAACCTTGACTTTTACCGAATCATCCATTAGAAGACATCTTCGTTTGGATGATTCAGATGACATTAGTCAATTACCTGATACTAAAATTTTTGAAAATTTGACAAAAATGGGGTATAATGTAACTTCTACAAAGCTTACATTTCTTAAAAAGCATTTTACCCCTCAATGGAGATTTTTGATTCATACCATCCTTCATTGTTTAAGCCAAAAGAAAACCTCATGGGAGCAATTTAGTGGTAACATGGCTGCAGCTCTCATTTGCCTGGCAACAAACAAGAAATTCAACTTTTCAAAATATATTTTTGAAGGATTGGTTAAAAATGTGGACAGTGAAACAAAGTTTTTGATGTACCCAAGGTTCATTCAGTGCCTCATCAACAAATCCAAACATTTGTTACTTCCCCCAAACAAACCTTTTAAAACTCCCAAACTTACACACAAGGTGTTTTCAAACATGAAAATTGGTTTTCAAGGAGAAGAAGTACCACTTTTTGAGCAAATGTTACCACAACATTCTGAAGAACCTGATCATTCATCACCACATCCATCTCCAGTACCATCACTCACACCAACAGTACCATCAGTCACACCACCATCACCAGTACCATTACCATCTCATCAACAAACACAAACACTATCTGCAACATCACCATCATTATCACATCATAACTCACCACCACAATCTCCTCCACAACAAAGTGTAGATGCTCAGACTATCAGGGAATTAAAAGAGCAAGTGCAGCACTTGCAAACTTCTCTTGAAAGTCAAAACAAACATTTTACAGAGATCAACACCAAGTTAATTAAGAGGGTTGAGAAATTAGAGTTGAAGGTGAAATTGTTGAAAGGTAAAGGAACATCTCAGTTGGTTGTTTCTAGTTCCTCAAGTTCAGATGTAGAGGGTTTGGGTCTCTCTTCCAAAAAGGGGAGGATGGGTAGTTCTAAAAATGAAGAAGAGATTCAATTTCAGTTTCATGAAGGAACTCCAGTGATTGATGAAGAGCCTGCTACTCAAGAAAAAGAGCCTGTTAGCTTGAAAGATACTGCTGAAGCAAAGCAAGTTGCTGCTGAAGCAGAGCAAGAGCCTGCTGGGATTCAGAGGCTACTAGCTATGAATTTAAAAGGTTCTGATCAAGTGTCTTACAAAAGAAAGAGGGGATCACAGCCTCAGGGAAGGTTTATTGTCTCTGATGAATAATCTGCTGCTCCAAGTCCAGTATCATCACCAAAAGACAAGGGCAAGAAAATTGTAGTTGAAGATGAACCAAAGCCTAAAAAGATGAAGCAGAAAGAGCAAGCACAATTGGCTGTAGATGAAAAGTTGTCTAAACAGCTTCATGAAGAAGAAGTTTTGAGGGCTGAAGAAGAATCAAGAATGTTGTAAGAAAAGTTTGATGCTCAGCTGCAATATATCATTTCCATTGATCCAATTGTAAGAGGTGAAGCTTACACTCTGGTGTGTGATGAGTCCCTCAACTCAGATGAAATGACAATCAAGCTCAATGATTTCATCACCAAGAAATACAATCAAGAGGCATTGGATGATGTCTATCAGCAGATCCAGAAGAATCAGAAGAAGGGATTCAAAATGCCACATTCTGAAGCAGATCAGAAGAAATTCTTCAAGATATATCTGAAAAGAGAAGTGAACATGAAGGATCATCAACTCAAAGGTAAATCTTTTGATGAATTGAAGCTTCTATACTTAGAGGCTTACAGAAGAAACAAAACCAGTTTTGTCATGGATACACAAGAAAGGCCTTCCAAAGGAAGAAAAGATGATCAGAAGGAACAAGCAGAGAAAGCAGAATTGCCTTCTGTTCAGACAAGAGAAATGGTTGTCCATGTTCCACAAATTATTTTTGCTGAACCTTTACATGCAAGGCATCCAGTCATAGATTGGGAAATCTACAATGATAAGTTTGGCAAAGCATGGAAGATAAGAAGAGTTGGAAACAAGGTTGAGATTTTCAAGAACTTTGAAAATCTTCTTAGAGCATGTAACATAATGGATTTAGATGAATTATGGGTATTAGTTCAAGAGAAGCTGAAAACCAAGTATAAGCCAGATGCAAAGGAGCAAGAGCTATGGGTTGAGTTCAGTAGACTATATGATCCAAATCCTTCTGATACTCATTGGAAATTTCCTTACTATGATTTATCTGTTACATGGGAATACTTCAGCAAGAGTCATGTTCATCATCTTTCCACTCAGAGTGGAATAGAGCTCTTTATGCTAGGTGAGAAGGAGTATCCTTTAAGCTATGAAGTATTATCAGTCTTGATCTCCAATAAGCTTTTGTGTGAAGAAGAGACTGATGCAGTCAAAAGATTGAAGGAGAGCATACTTGATCAGTATGAAAGCCTAAGAAGAAAAAGATAAGGTTTTTAGAAGAGTTCCCTCAAATCCTCAAGGTATGAATTTTATTCACAAAGAAACTTGGTTATTTTATATGGGAATAACAAGTTTAGGGGAGGATTGTTGGGAATAAAATGCACAAAGTAAAGAGTCTGCCAGAAGAGCCTGCTAGTGATAGTTAAGCCTGCCTCTTCAGTTTTGCTGATGTTGAAGATATACTAACAGTACCTTCTGGGTAAGAAGGTACTGCTAGTTAAAGAAGGTCCTGCCAGTTTTCACGACAAGTTGCTATATTTTAATTAGAGATATTTACTTGTATTATTAGTCTTTGTACAAAGTTATATGTTAAGTAGAAGTAGTACAGAAGACTCAGTAGATATAATGGAGTGTTTTTACCTTGAAAGGTGTAATATTAGGATAAGATAAACCTCTAATATATTATATTAAGCAACTTGACCACTTGTAATAAGGGCTCCTTATACTATAAAAGGAACCCTTAAGACACCTTCTTAAAAACAACTTTCCCAGCTCTCACACTCATCTTTCCCATGCATAACTTCCATATTTAAACCCTTTCACGTATCAAAGATTCAAGGTTACACTTGTAATCCTGGTGATAGTTTAGATCACCCGTATTATTTCATCAATAATATTGAATCATTTTGTGTTATTCATTTTGTGTTCATTCTCATTTACTTATTCATCAACTTTGTTCCTTTAGTGTGTTTTAGTAAATTCCGCGTGCTAACTCACATTCATTCATAAATATCCTAAACACATTACTGAGATTAACATCCCAAGTGTTTGCACAAATCAATATATATATATATATATAGAGAATCCTTCCACACGAGATGACGGCGTCACCAATTTGGTCTTGACGCCGTCAGCCTCAATTTCCTATATATAGTTTTCTAATTTTCATTCATAAAAAAGGAGAAGTTTTGGAGAAACCCTAAGGCCGAACTTAGTACGAACTTTACAGGTTTTTCAAGGGTTTTCAGCCCTTGAACCCTTTCATGTGTAATTGAGATAAATATTCTTTTAATTCAATCAATATGTTTATGTGTTGGTTGTCTATATCTTGTTCTTGTCTTAATTCCATCATGCTAGGCTAGATCTATCTTGTGTTTGCTTAGATCTAATGAAACCTAGATGTTAATTATGTGTTGATTACTTGTTTATGGTTGTATTGGATGAATGATTTCGATGTTAGGCTTAAGAAAACTGGCAGATCTCCAAATGGTAACATGCTTGAACGTCTTAGGAAATATGAACTGACGTGCACTAGATTTTATTGGTTGTACTTAATGCATGAGTAAATTCTAATGATCCCATGTTAGGAGCTTCTTAGCCGGCTCGACATAGGAGTGAAGTAGACACTCATAGGATTGGGGAATTAAGTCCGCCACCCCATGAATGGTATTAAGGAATACAATCCGTCATCCACGCAACTATAACAAGTAATTAACGTGTAAAAGATATCTAGGGAGTAGTGAAATCTAAGTAAACATAATTTCTCCACTTATTGCTCACAACCTTAATTAATTTAGCTTATTTTCATTTCTAGTATTTTATTTTGATTGCATCTTTAGTATTGGGTTAGTTGACTAGCAACTAATTCTGCCCAAATCCTTCAATCCCGAGATTTTTACTTGCTTTCTAAAAAATATAAAAATACAAAAATAATCATCCTTCATCTTTAGAACTAGTATTTAGGTTTTCTAATCCTAGCGACACTATTCCTAGCTGAACGATCAATCCCCCGGTACTTGTCACTATACTATACTACAACGATCAGGTACACTGCCTGGTGGGGGTTGTAAGCTTCTCAAGATCCCTTGAGAGGTAAAGCCTTGTGCGATTCCCACGTATCAAGTTTTTGGCGCCGTTGCCGGGGAATAGTTATTGTCTAGGTTAGAATCTCTTTTTATTAGGTCTACTTGCTAGATTCCTTTCTAGTAAGATTTTATTTTTATTTTTAGGTTTTCTTTAGTCTATCTTATTTCTTTGTGTTTTTGTTCGTAACTCTTCACCACCCGACATAATGGACGATGGGAACATCTTTGAACCCATCATCCCACCACAACAAAACCCACCACTAGAACCTCTTAGGCCCCGAACCTTAGGAGAGTATTCCCGACCTAGCCACCAAGGCTACCGAAACACCATTGAGTTCACCGGAGCCAATGTGACCCCCTTGCGATCCGACACCATCCGGTTGGTGCAAAGCGGATGTGCATTCCATGGACTTCGTTCCGAAGATCCAAACCAACATCTTAAGGACTTCCTTAAAATCGTAGACTCCATAGACCTAGATGTTGAAACTAGAGAGACAACCCGATTACGCCTATTCCAATTCTCTCTACGGGATCAAGCTAGTCAATGGCTTGAGCGTTTACCCGCGGGATCCATCACCACATGGGATAATCTCACCAATCGTTTCCTTACTCAATTCTTCCCACCGGGGAAGACTGCAATGCTTAGAAATGACATTTTGATGTTTGAACAACATCATGGTGAAACCTTCTACGAAGCATGGGCTCGTTTTAAGGATCTCCTCCATAAGGTCCCTCATCATGGTATAAACCTTTGGTTATTAGTTCAGATTTTCTACGACCATGTTGACTATCACACTAAACGCACAATCGATAGGGCCGCGGGAGGTAAACTGCGTGATAAGAACGCCGAGGAGTCCTGGGAAATTATTGAGGAGCTCGCCGCCGATAATCACGAGATGTTGGAGTTTAATCATATAATAAAAGCGGCCATCAATGCAGTCTCAACATCGGGAGGAACCACCGAAATCCCCGATGAGCTCCTATGCAAACTCGAGGCGAAAGTTGATTATTTTGAGGAAAGGCAAAGGAGACCTTTAAGTCCTAGGCGGGCTACTGTCAATTCTGTCTCGAAACCGACTTCAACACCATTATCAGAGTCACCCTCTAGAGAAAATATCAGGACTTTTCAAAACTATGCCCCGCCTTGTTCCCCTCCCGAGGAGCTTAGCTCGGAGTTTGAAGCTAGGATGAGAGAATATATGGCAACTCACTCAGATCGGCTTGCTAGATTCGAGGAAGCAGTTTATAAGCAAAAAGAGGAGATGCAGGAGAAAATGAATGAGATGATGAGTCTATTAGAGGAGTATGCCAACCAGAGAACCCCCGAAAGAATGCTATTAAGGAAAGAAAGCGCCACTCCCACTACCCAATTTGTTAATTCCATCACAATTGTCCACAAGGATAACGAGAAGGTAGAAGCCCCTACTAAACAGACCTTAGAGAAGCCACCAAAATCCCAACCCTTGAGTCACTACCTGAAACATGATATAAACGAAAACACCATAACAAATTGGATTTAGGGTGACGGGCGTAACCAACCTTCCAAACAGGGTTCTAAGAAAGAGGAAAAGCTAAAAGATGAGTATGATACGTTACCTGGGGGATCAGTATTCGAGAGGCTATTTGTACAAAAAGTGGCTACTAAGCAGATAGCGTGTGGGAACTTTGAGATACCAACTAGCATCGGGGATTTGAAATATCTTAGTGCTTTCGCCGACCAAGGGTCAGAGGTAAACCTTATGCCCCTAACTATTTACATTCAACTAACATAAAAAATGTTGGCCCCTACTCGTGTTAGGTTGTCCCTAGCTGGACACTCGTACGTATACCCCTTAGGGATCACAGAAGATGTATTAGTTAATGTTATAGGATTCATGTACCCCGTTGATTTTATGATCATCGATGATAGGGGAGATGGATGCATGCCGATAATCCTTGGGGCACCATTCCTCGCCACCTCTAGGGCTATCATTAAGTATGAAGGCATGAAGATTGAGCTTAAATCTGGAAAAAGAAAGATTAGCTTCCCCATGACTCCGCGAAATGGGCATGAGAATTTGAGTTGGAGAAAGCTCAAAAATAACATTGACACGACACCCATTCGTGTTCAGAATAAAATTCTTGCATGGGAGGCAAGAATCAAAAGCTATAAGGAGGCTAAATATGAAAGAAGCAAAAGCAATAAGGTTCAGGTCGAATTCGAACATACTCAACCCGCAGAAAATCATGTACCATTTGAGGAAGGGAACTTGGTACTCTTGAGACACTTGGAAACAACAATACCACCCGACAAACCAAGTCCTTGGTGGTATGGGCCTTTCACACTTGAGAGCATGAACCAAGATGGGATGGCTAACCTGAGAAGTGAAGTAGGTGGAGTGGTGAGTGCAAGTATCGATAGGTTAAGGCACTACCACCATAACAATAATGATCACGACTACATGGGGTATATCATTTCAAGGGATGAGGTCACGTAGTAACCTATGACCTTGAGTCTAGCTACAAGACTCGTAAATAAAGAAAAGCGCTTCTTGGGAGGCAACCCATGCTTTGTGTGATTTTATTTTGTTTGTTTGTTATTTGCTTCCGTATGCATGCTTTATTTTTATTGTTGGTAGATCATGTTTCTCAATTACAAAGTGGAAATACTTTACTTTGTTGTTTTGGCCTAGTCTTAACTCCACCTAAAAGTATTTTTGCAAAAGATAAGTGTAAGGGGAAACCCCAAATATGTTTTTAAGAAACAAACCGATCGTGATTCTCCACAATATTAAATGAACATGCATATTCATATTTGTTAGAGTCAAATGCTTGTATTGAGTCATAATGAAGTTTTGCAGGATTTTCCAGGAAGTGAGACCAAGTTTTTCCAGAAATTTTCCAGAAACTTAACATAAGAATTTCTGCAGGTCACTTCTGATGGTGTCACGAGTTAACTCTTGATGGCGTCACGTGTAAAAATCTGGAAATTTTACCGGTTTTGTTTTTCTAACGGAGTCTTATGGTTTTTGTGAATTATTAAGTTTTATAATCTCCAGGAAATCTGCAAACTTCATTCCACAAGCATTATATCTTATTTTGTTTTCTAGGATTTAGTAACTTATGTGGTTGCCGTCGATTTTATGCGAGGTTGTCTTGTCTATTTTCTCAGGATTCACAGGTTATGTATGACAAGAAGATGATTATTATTCTGGAAGGGAAGCTTTGATTGTTCATTTTCTTGGAGGAAGATTTAACCTGGCCACCTTATTATCCATACCGAGCGAATCAGGGGAGTATTTGTTTTCATTCTTTTTACTTTTTCACTTTTACATTCTTTACTTGAACATTGGGGACAATGTTCATCTTAAGTGTAAGGGGAGGGTAAAAAGATGATACCTTACAGATACACTTTCGCTTGAGTTTGTTTGTTTGATAGTAGATGTGTAATAAAACTATGAGAAATACTTGTTAGTGCAATTTTAGCGCCAAATTTAAAATTTTTTACAACATTTAGGAGTGAAACTTTAGCCATAGCAAGCGTCTCATGGATAGGAGATTGTATGACTAGCACATAACCGTATATTCAGAAAAATTTTCCACCCAAATATGTGAGGTTCGCCTTTAGATTTGATAGGAAAAGCATTTACTATTAGTGCTTATGAGTGTACCGGTAGCATTTAGATTCTAGAACTTGCGTTAGTGATGCATCCCGAGACCGCTAGTGAGACTACATTCGTGTAGTAGGATTTACTACATGATAAGAGGCATTAGGATCACCCTCGTGTTAAACCCGTTTCATAATTATTTGACCATTTATGTCATATTACTTGGCTAGTTAAGTCAACTAATTTTTCCCACACCCTTAGCGTTGTACTCATTTTTAGTACACGAAACCCCTAGTACACCCCTCCGAGCCTATCTTTTCGTTTCTAACTTTAAGCATTTTACTTAAAGAAAAATTTGTTACACCCCACTTAAATGTACAACCAAATCGCCTTAGCCTTCCGTGTATGCGCTCATCTTTAGTGCATTATTGTTATTTGTTAAACCCTAAGTTAACTATCTAATTGATTACATGGTTGCTAAGTCGAGTCATATCCTGGTACATATTGTTTTGGGACGATTGGGACTCATGGGTAAAGTACACTACTAGAAAAAGGTCTATCCTTGACTCGCATTTTATGATGCACGCTAAAAGATGACGCGCAAATAGCAAAGTCATAAAATAAGAGTCATAAAGAGTAAATGTTTTATTGGGGATGACTCATTTTCAGAAGCATCATAATATAGGGTCATAATCAGTTAAAAACAATTGATTAAAAGCACTCTTTTTAACAAAATCTTATATCTGCTTTGTTTTTTTTCCCCAAAACACTTCCCTTTCAATCTCTCAAAATTTCTAACACTAAAAATTTCTGAAAACCTAAAAATACTCCCGCTCTAACACTAAAAATTTCTTCCATCTCAATCTCTCAAAACCTAATCAAACACCCCTCCCAAAACTCTCAAAACACTCCCGCCCTAATTTCCCATCTCAAACCCCTCTCTAATTTCCCATCTCAAAACACTCGACATTGCCCTAATTTGCCCTAATTTTGAAAGGTGTGCCGTAATTTGCCCTAATTTTGTTTTATGTTTTCTGTTTTAATGTAGTTGTAGAGTTTTATTTAGGTTATAAAATCAATTTATTGATTTTTAATGTAGCACACCAGGTGTTTGTGAAAATGTAACTAGGTTTTTGTATCATTATTTTAATGTAGCACCTCATGTAAGTTAACTGTAAATAATGTAACATGTTAGTGACTGGGATAGGATTAAAGTGTCAAATGATTAAACTGGTGTTTGGGGTTCTGGTGTTTGGGGTTCTGGTGTCAAATGATTAAAACCAGTCAAATGATTAAAGTGTTAGTGTTGTGGGTAAACTGGTGTTTGGGGTTCTGGTTTAACTAGGTTATATCTATGATTGCGATTATAGCTGATTCAGTGAGGATGAGATTAATGGGCTTATAAGTACTTAAAACCAGTCAAATGATTAAAGTGTTTGATAGATGGGAAGTGCAGCCTGTGTTTGTGAATAGTGTGTCTATACAGAAGGATTGAAGTAATTTGCTTAAATGATTTGTAAGCTGGTGTTCTTGTTTAACATGTATATATAGGCCTCATGTAAGCTGGTGTTTGTGGTTATCTTTTTCTGTTTTAGTTTAATAAGGTTGGTATCAGACTCGACACTTACATGAGATGTTTTCTGTTTTAGAGTTTTTAGGTAATGGATAAATCTTGGATTTTGTCTGATAGATTATCAATCGCATACGAGGAAGGTGTGAATGCCTTTTTAGAGTTTGCACAACACAATAACCCAAATTCCAATGCCATTCCGTGTCCTTGTGTAAATTGTATCAATTTGTGTCACACTTCCATAAAAAAACGTGCGTTATCACGTGTTTAAACACGGTTTCGATGAGGATTATATTGATTGGACCTTCCACGGAGAAAATTCATCTACAGATGAAGCTGAATGCCCTAATGAGTCTAGATCTCCCGAGTTCGACTACACAAAGGAGATGCTACATGACGCCTTCACATATGCAGAGAATGAACCTAATTTATTGAAGTCACTCCTCGAAGAATGCGACAAGCCACTGTATGAAGGGTCTAAGTATAATGCACTAAATGGATTGCTGAAATTCCAACATTTGAAGGGTCAATTTGGCTGGTCTGATACAAGCTTTGATGCTTTATTGGGCAAGCTAAATGATGTTTTGCCTTCAAATAATACAATCCCTAAGTCGATATACGAGGCCAAGAAGTTGCTAAAAGGAATAAGCATAGAATATATTAAGTATCATGCTTGTGAGAATGATTGTGTCTTGTTCTGGGATGAGCACAAGGATGCTTCTCAATGTCCAACTTGTGGCACTTCTCGGTGGAAGGAGAATAGCAAGAAGGTACCGAGAAAAGTTGTTTGGTATTTCCCGCCCATTCCTAGATTTAGAAGAATGTTCTTGTCACCAGAAACCGCACATGACCTAACTTGGCACGCGCAAGGTAGGCTCAGTGATGGCAAGCTAAGACATCCTTGTGATTCCCCATCTTGGAAGCTTGTTGACGACAAGTACTGGAAAGAATTTGGAAAGGAAGATAGGAATATGAGATTAACCTTGTCCGCGGATGGTATAAACCCTCATAAGTCATTAAGTGCAAAGTATAGTTGTTGGCCGGTTACCCTAGCAACATACAATCTGCCTTCTTATTTGTGTATGTCGAGAAAGTTCATGATGTTGACTCTACTGATATCAGGTCCAAGGCAACCTGGTAACAATATTGATGTCTACTTGGCACCACTAATAAAGGATCTGAAAGAGTTGTGGAAACCTGGCGTTAAGACGTATGATGCTTATAAGAAACAATTCTTCAATCTAAAAGCAGTCTTACTTTGAACTATAAATGACTTTCCCGCGTATGGTGACCTGTCGGGGTGTGTTACCAAAGGTTATAACGCGTGTCCAGTATGCTCAGAGGATACCTACTCACAATGGTTGCCAAAATCCAAAAAAGTATGCTTCCTCGGGCATAGAAGATTCCTCCCACTTACACATCCTTTTCGCAAAAGAAGAAAAGATTTCAATAATGAACCAGAGAGCAATGTTATGAAAAAACCGAGATCGGGTGAAGAAGTTTACGACTATCTGGAAGGTTTTACAACTAAATGGGGGAAGGAGAAAAAGGCAAAGAAGGAAGTTATCTGGAGGGCATTGAAGAAGAATAAATCAAAGAAGAAAATGCCACGTCAGCAGAGAAGGCCAAAAAAGAAAAAAGAAACTATTGATGCGAGATCGAAAGTTTGGCGTAAAAAATCATTTTTTTTTGAACTAGAGTACTGGAAGCATTTGCTTGTTCGTCATCAGTTAGATGTTATGCATATAGAAAAGAATGTATGTGAGAGTGTTTATGGGACGTTACTGAATTTGCAAGGCAAGACGAAGGACGGTTTAAAGGCACGACAAGATCTTGAGGAGTTAGGGATTAAGACTGAGTTAATAAGTCAACCAAAGGGGAAGGGTCATTATCTGCCGCCTGCCATATACACATTAAATAGCGAGGAGAAATGCATGTTTTATGACACGCTGTCTAACATTAAAGTGCCTGATGGGTATTCCTCCAATTTCAAGAATCTCGTGTCCGATGATAATTCGAAGATGAATGGATTGAAGTCCAACGAATGTCACGTACTAATGCAACAGATTCTTCCTTTTTCAATAAAGGGGGTGTTAGACGTGAAAGTTAGGAAGACTATTATAAGCTTGTGTCACTTCTTCAACGAGCTGTGTAGTAAAGTAGTTGATGTTAGTAAGCTAGGCAAGCTGCAAAGTGACATCGTAGTAACTTTGTGTTTACTAGAGAAGTATTTTCCGCCTTCGTTTTTCGATGTCATGATTCACTTGATGGTGCATTTAGTCAGAGAGGTGAGGTTATGTGGCCCAGTCCACTTTAGGTGGATGTATCCGTTTGAGAGGTACATGAAAACACTAAAAGGTTATGTACGAAATCATTATCGACCCGAGGGCTGCATGGCAGAATGTTATGTGGCATAGGAAGCATTAGAATTCTGTTCCGATTCCTTGGAAAACATGAAATCAATTGGCAATCCTCATGATCGTGCTGATGAAAGAAACCGCACTGGTAAACCTTTATCGCAGGCTACCATATGTGTTGTGAATTCTAAGCTACTTGATCAAGCTCATCTTTATGTATTAGGAAACACCGCCGATGTTGAACCATACATAAAGCAGCATATGTTAGAACTGAAGGATCTTAACCCGCGTCGAAATAATACATGGTTGCAGAGCCAACATAGTCGGACGTTTATTGACTGGTTTAAGAAAGAGGTTGAAAGGCGTTTGGCTAACGGGGAAAATACCGGTGATAGTGTTCGTTGGTTGGCAAAAGGCCCTGATTTTGCTGTTAGTAAATATACCGGGTATGCCGTAAATGAGTATCAATTCCATACAAAAGAGCGTGATGAATCTAAAACCACTCAAGGTAGTGGAGTATCTATAGTTGCAAATACTATGCAGATTGCTAGTGCAAAAGACTCCAATCCGGTGTACGACGCTGTTACCTACTTCGATCGTATATTGGAAATATGGGATCTTGATTATCGTACATTTACGGTTCCTATTTTCATGTGTGAGTGGGTAGATAGTCGTGGAGTAAAACAAGATGATTTAGGATTCACAGTGGTTAACTTTGATAGGCTTGGTCAACGGTCTGAACCCTTCATATTACCTAGTCAAGCAAGACAAGTTTTTTATGTTCAGGACCAACAAGATAGGAACCTGTCTGTTGTTGGCTTCACACCACATAGGATGCATAAGTATGGAGATAATGATGAAACTAATGATGTGTTTGAATTTGATGTTACACAAAATGTTAACCTGTCTTTAGAAGACCTAGACGATTGTTTTAACTGTACGCGCTCGGATGACGAGGGCATATTCGTTTTAGATCATTAGTTTTTGGTATGAAATAACTGTTTATTTGTTAAAGTCTGTCAAGCATTATTTATTATTTAAAGTTTTTGGTATGAAAATAACTGTTTATTTTGTTTATTTTAAACAGGTTGCTTTTTGGTAATAAAAGATGTCCTCGGACCGCGAAGAAGATGCAGTTTGTGGTTCTGGTTTTGATTCGGACCGCGAAGAAGATGCTGGTTCTGGTTCTGGTTCCAAATCGCATAGAGGCCCGACAATAAAAGTGAAGGCGAATAAAAAAACAGTTGTTACTTATAATAAAAGAGGTGTGCCAACTGGACCGGGAGCCAAAAAACTGTCTACTTTTGAGGGATTGGTGGCAAGATCTATGGTTCTCATAACCTATGATTCTTGGTTGAACGTAGATAACGAAACAAAGGAAGCTTGTTGGCAATATGTTAAGGTAAGTATTTTATTATTTTATTCTAACTATGTTTTAGTTTTAGTATTTTATTCTAACTATGTTTTGATTCATTTTTTACGTTTCAGACACATTTTGTACTTGACCAAAAGAGTCGGAAGCAAGTTCTCCAATCAATCGGGATAAAGTGGAAAAACTTCAATCATTATCTTTATAAGAAGTTCATTAAGCCACTAAAAGATGACAAGTCTAAGGAGGCCAAGAAGCAATTATATACTCCTCCTGAAAAGTATCCGTCCGTGAAAAAAAAAGAATGGAAACTTTTCGTATCTCAAAGAATTAAGCCTTCATTTGAGGTATTTGTTTAAGTTTCAAAAAACCGTTATTTATCACAAAAACAGTTACTAACATGTTAATTGTATATACTTATACAGGCAATAAGTTAGAAGGCTTCAACTAACCGTAAACTTAACAAGTACAACCATCGTTTGAGCCAAAAGGGATATTCCGGACTCATTTCTGAGATAGTATGGAATTTATTTCTTATGTTAACTTTTTTATTGCTTATGTTGATGCTTTTTAACTTTTGCTTTTAACTTTTTTAAATGGAAGCAACCGGCAAAGAGGAAGAGGAGATTGATAGGGCAGAATGTTGGAAAAAAGCAAGAGAAATGAAAAAAGGAGGTTTCGACCCAGCTGTCCAAAAAGTTGTCGATAAAATTGTAAGTATTCATATTTCTCAGTTATTTAAACTTTGATGTTCAGTTAGTTAAACTTTGACCATAAGTCAACATATGTTAAGTTATTTGATGTTCAGTTACTTAAACTTTGACTTTTCACCATAAGTCAACAGATGTTAAGTTATATGTTTGTTTACTCAGGAGACACTAAAGAAGGACAAGGATTATTCAGAGGATCCTTTGGGATCAATAGATGTGCTTACAGAGGCCCTGGGTACTAAAGAAACACGTGGGCGTGGGCGTGTACGTGGGATGGGTCGATATGTAACACCACACCAGTATTTTTTAATACCCAGGAATGTCAAACAATACCTGAAACAATATGATAACATGATGAATGAACGGCTAAAAGCTGTTGAAGATGAGTTAGAAAGAAGAAGATGTGCAAGTACCAATGCTTCGGAGGGTGCAAGTAATTCTCCAACGTTGAGCGATGAAGACGAAGAACCAAATGTACCAAGTGTACCAAATGTAAGTCTTCATTTGTTATAAATTCATTGCAATTCTTGTTTGTTTTAATAATATTGTGTCATTTGTAGGATAAATCATGCTATCTTGCGGTCGACGATCCTTCAAATATAGTCGCCAAAGGAACCATAGTGAAGCATACTGTCTCGGGTATTTATTTGAAGTTAAATTACTTATTTAATATTTATATATATTCTTACATATTTAATATTTATTTGTTCATATATTAGATGGGAACATTGAAGTTACGGTGGACACATCTGTTCAAGCAGAAGCTTTGATACCGAATCCAATTCCCGAGGAGTTCGTTGAGACTGTTAAAGATGCCATTGGGTACATGCTAAACTAGCCGAGTCACCTAGTCATTCGATGCTCTCGTTTGGTAAGACTTTTTTATAAAACAGTTTAATCATTAGAACAAAATGGTTTGGTAAGACTTTTTTTATATTTTTGCAGAACAAGATAGTGGCTAAAAAGAAGGAGAAAAAGGCTGCTAATCAAGACAAGGAGAAAAAAAGAAAAACAGAAAAAGAACAAAGAAAAAAAGAACAAAGAAAAGAAGAAGAAAAAGGAAACAGAAAAGAAGAAGAAAGAAAAGAAGAAGAAGAAGAAGGAAACAGAAAAGAAGAAGAAAGAAAAGAAGAAGAAGAAAAAAGAGAGTTGGGCAGTGTGATTCACAAGAAAAAAGAAAAGAAGAAGCGAAAAAGAGAACCCCACAACGAAGAAGAAGTGACGATGCCAAAAACAGGCACGATACAAAAAACAGTTGCAGTGAAGAAGTAAAAAGCCCAGAAACTCTCACCTCCATTGCAAAAGTGACTGAGAAAGGAAATCCGTTGAAAAAAATGATGACGAGAGGTCGGAGGAGAGTAAGGAAAAGAATTGAAGAAAGGATGGGATTGAAAATGACTGCAATGATGGTTGATGGACAAGTTGCAAAGGTCGATTGCATAAAAGTGCAATGCGAGGACGATTTGTTTAGGCACCCCAGTTACACGTACTTAAATTGGAATGATTTTGACAGTCTATTTTCAATGGATGAGTTAAGCGGGGCTGTCGGTGCTTCTTATATCATGTAAGTGATAAATGTAGTTTATGAAAAATTGGTACTTGTATGTTAACATGACTAATTGAATGTAAACTTTGTATGTTAATTGTTAACAGGTACCTGTATGAGCAAATCAAGAATGGGTCACAAAGAGATCATGGAGTTTGTTTCATGACCCCGACTGCGATCATGCATCATGAACGTAAAGCAAGGGCCAAGAATATCGAGGAGGCAAGTCGAGTTATTTTAAAAAGGTTATCTACAAGGAAGCAAAATGACCTCATCTTATTGCCGTACAATCCCAGGTTAGATTTTCGACAACATTTAAATTAATTAATAAAAATTAACATTAATTAACAGATTTTTTTTTGTTTTTTGTAGAAGACATTGGGTGTTAGGTGTGCTTAACATGAAGACAAGTACCTGCTATTATCTTGATTCCCTATCGGTTAGCGACGTCAATCATCAGTTCAAGCAAATAGTGGATGCGTAAGTAATACAAATTTATAGAATCTTTATGATGTATGATGTAATACTTAACTGGGTTAATTCTTTGTAGGGCAATTGCATTGTATGATGTAGAAGCTGGAACCAATAAGAGGACTAAACTTAACTGGGTTAATTCTAAGGTTAGTTATTTGTTATGGCTTATTTGCATCTCCTAGCTTATTAATAGTCTAAGTAATACTAGTGTAGAGTGGTTTTTAGTTTTAATCAGCTTAGTATAGGGTAAAATTGCAATACAGATCAGTGTAAGGGTGTTTGGTTTAAGACAACGTATAGGTTAGTTTGGGTATAATCTGAAAAGCACTGTTAATGTGCCAAGTTTCTGAGTTTGATTGAACTGATTCAAAGGTATTTTAGTTGTTCTCATCAGAAGATAGGGCAATTAGATATTTTAGTTTTGAGCTCTTATCTGCCCTAATAAGCTTAGCAATAAGCTGAGCTTAATTTGAGTTCATTTTGGCTTTGCTAGTTAGTTCAATGGTGCTTAAGTGAGTGCCTATGAGTTGGTCTGCTGTGGAGTAGTCTTGCTCAAATTTTGCGCCAAATTCCTGATCTACTACCACAGATTGTTTTGCAGCAATTAGTTATCTGCACTGTTTTGCGCCAAATTCCTAATCTGCTACCAAATTCCTAATCTGCAAATAATCCCATATACCATGTGCAGACCATTCTTGTTAATCAACTGTAGTTGCATATCATTTTGTGTTTCTTGTGTAGTGTCCACTTCAGCCCGGATGCACCGAATGTGGGTACTTCGTGTTGAAGTTTATGAAGGAAATAGTTAAACATGGAGTTCGGGCTCTCGAAAATGACGATGTAAGTAGCTAGTTAACTGTTTTAAGTAGTTTAAGTAGTAATTAACTGTTTCTAAAATGTTGTTTTACTTGACTAGATTGGTGGCCCCAGGAATGAGTACACGGAGGCGGATTTTGACGATATTCGAGAAGAATGGGCAATTTATATGTCGAATTTCATTTTTAGGTAGAAATCGCGCGTATTGTAGTAGCTTTAACTAATTATCGGTCTATATTTTGACTTGAATTGTTATGTAATGAATTGGCGGTAACGCATGGTTTTGATATATATGAAATGCGTTAATTTTGTACAATTATCAGGTTTATTATATTGTCAATAATTATGTATATAATCAGGTTTTAAAAAACAGGAAAAAAAATGATTTTAAAGTAATGACTCGCAAAAACATATGTCAGAAAAGTGTGTCATAAAAGTTAGTCGAAATGATTTTAAGGTTAATGACACGCAACGTGTGTCATAAGTGCGAGTCATAGAGGGATGACGCACAAATGCCAGTCATGAAGCTTTATGACGGGTCTTTCCTTGACTCGCATTTGTGCGTCATAAGACCTCTTCTTGACTCGCATTTGGAGTCAACGATAGCCCTTTTTCTAGTAGTGGTACTTATTTTATGGAGTAATGGGGAAGAACATCATTTATTACCCCCATATGTACGTTAATCTTAAAAGTGCTCCAAGTGTTTTGATTTTCTTAATTCGAGTCGTTAGATTAGTTATTGTAAAGTATGTAAAAATTCAAGTGTAAGGGGAATGTTCATTCCCTATGATATATTATTTTGGATGGTAGGGTAAGAGTGTATGCAAAAAAAAAAAAAAAAAAAAAAAATCGAAAAATCAAGAAAAAGAAAAGAAAAAAAAAATAGAAAAAGAAAAGAGAAAAAACATACGGACTACCATCCCGTTTCCATTCTATGTTTATTTTATGTTTTTGTTATTTTTCATTTATTAGCTTAAGTCGAGTCTAGTCTTGGCTTAGCAACGCCACATTGTACATGTAATTAACCAAGATTGTTAACTTGCCACCAGTAAAACTTCCTTTATCCAACAAAACCGTGTATTTCATATCCCTACACCTAACGTTACAACCCTTTAAAAGACCTCTTTGATAGTTTATCCTAGGTGCTTACGCCATGTGGTGGAGGTTTGATCCTTTCCCAAGCCTATGGTAATCTATTTTGCTATGACAGGTAGTGAGAGATATCTTCCGTTTCCATATTGTAATTTATACTTTATTACACCCGAGAGATGTGAGTATCTAAACACTATTTGTGAGGTGCTAGTGTATGACCTCCGTGCTTGTCTATTGGTCTTTAGTGGAACGATTATTTGTTGTAATTACTTTTATTTTGAGTGGAATAAAAGCGCATTTGCTTGAGGATAAGCAAATCTCAAGTGTAAGGGTATATGATGAGGCGAAAAATGAATCACTTTTAGGGGGTCATTTAAGCCCGGAATTGAATTTATTTGATCAAATATTGCCCTAAATCGTTCCTTTTGTGATTTTAGGTACTTTGGGAGAGAAATCTAGAAAAGGAAGCTATTCGGACGTTTTTGAACATAAAAGTGAAGAAAACGCCAAAGTCTTAATTTTCCTTGCTGAGAACAGTAGGTAACGGCGTCAAGAAGAAAATCCTGACGGCGTCAAGAAGAAAATCCTGACGGCGTCAAGAGTAATTTTCATGACGGCCCAGTACAGAAATGAAGGCGTCACAAGGAAGAGCGTCAAGAGTAAAATGTGTGACGGCCTGGAAAACGTTATAACGTGACGGCGTCAGAAGTAGATCAAGGCAATCCGAGAATTCTTTTGGCGGCGAGATAACGGCGTCACCAATTTGGTCTTGACGCCGTCAGCCTCAATTTCCTATATATAGTTTTCTAATTTTCATTCATAAAAAAAGGAGAAGTTTTGGAGAAACCCTAAGGCCGAACTTAGTACGAACTTTACAGGTTTTTCAAGGGTTTTCAGCCCTTGAACCCTTTCATGTGTAATTGAGATAAGTATTCTTTTAATTCAATCAATATGTCTATGTGTTGGTTGTTTATATCTTATTCTTGTCTTAATTCCATCATGCTAGGCTAGATCTATCTTGTGTTTGCTTAGATCTAATGAAACCTAGATGTTAATTATGTGTTGATTACTTGTTTATGGTTGTATTGGATGAATGATTTCGATGTTAGGCTTAAGAAAACTGGCAGATCTCCAAATGGTAACATGCTTGAACGTCTTAGGAAACATGAACTGATGTGCACTAAATTTTATTGGTTGTACTCAATGCATGAGTAAATTCTAATGATCCCATGTTAGGAGCTTCTTAGCCGGCTCGACATAGGAGTGAAGTAGGCACTCATAGGATTGGGGAATTAAGTGCGCCACCCCATGAATGGTATTAAGGAATACAATCCGTCATCCACGCAACTATAACAAGTAATTAACGTGTAAAAGATATCTAGGGAGTAGTGAAATCTAAGTAAACACAATTTCTCCACTTATTGCTCACAACCTTAGTTAATTTAGTTTATTTTCATTTCTAGTATTTTATTTTGATTGCATCTTTAGTATTAGGTTAGTTGACTAGCAACTAATTCCGCCCAAATCCTTCTATCCCGAGATTTTTACTTGCTTTCTAAAAAATATAAAAATACAAAAATAATCATCCTTCATCTCTAGAACTAGTATTTAGGTTTTCTAATCCTAGCGACACTATTCCTAGCTGAACGATCAATCCCCCGGTACTTGTCACTATACTATACTACAACGATCAGGTACACTGCCTGGTGGGGGTTGTAAGCTTCTCAAGATCCCTTGAGAGGTAAAGCCTGGTGCGATTCCCACGTATCAAGACTATATTGGGTAAAGGACAATGTGCCTTTCTGATGCACAGTTGATGAGGCGAAAAGTGTACCGCTTTTAAGGGGTCATTTAAGCCCAAATTCGAGATTATTTGATCAAATATTGCCCTAAATCGTTCCTTTTGTCATTTTAGGTACTTTTAAAAAGAAATCTGGAAAATGAAGCATTTTGGACGTTTTTGGAGTATAAAAGTGAAGAAAACGGCAAAGTCTCAATTTTCCTTGCTGGGAACAGTACCTGACGGCGTCAAGACTCTCCACATGACGGTGTCAAGAGTTACAAAGGAGGTGGAAGTGGAAAATACACGTGATGATCCAGAGAGTTTTTAAGCCTAGGACCTGACGGCGTCACCCAAGGCCGTCAGGGTCCAAACATTAGTGGCGGCCCAGAGTAAATTCCTACATGACGGCGTCATAAATAGATCTAGGCAATACGATTTTATCATGGCGGCGAGTTGACGGTGTCACAGTCTAACACATGACGCCGTCACGATGTGTAATCTATATATAGTTTTCCAAATTTCATTCATTGGTGTGCAACTTTGAGGGAAAAAACCCTAGTCCGAATTTTATCACTTTTTCAAGGGTTTCAACCCCTTGATTCTTTCATGTTCAATTAAAGATAAGTATCATTTCAAATCATTCAATATGTCTATGTCTTGTTTGATTATATCTTACGCTTGTCTTTTATTTAACATGCTAAGCTAGATTTTTATTGTGTTTGCTTAGATGTAGTGAAACCTAGATGTTAATTATGGGTTGATTGTTTGTTTATAATTGTTACCGATGATTGTATTCGATGTTAGGGTTAAGAAAACTGGCAGACTTCCATTGGTAACTTTCATGAACGTCTTAAGAAACATGATCGGAGGTGTACTACGATTTTTGGTTGTATTTAATGCGTAGGAGAATTCTAATGATCCCATGTTAGGAGCTTCTAACGGCTCGACATAGGAGTGAAGTAGGATCCTATAGAGTTAGGGAATATTGTACACGGCCCTACGACTAGTATTAAGGAATATGACCCCTCATCCATGCAATTGTAACAAGCTATCAACCTGTAAAAGATATCTAGAGAGTAATGAAACCTAAGTAAACACAACTTTCCTCATTATTGTTTCACCACATTAGTATAATGGTTTCATTTTCATTTTTGTTATTTTATTTTGATTGCATCTTTAGATTAATTGGGTTAGTTGGCTAGCAACTAATTCCGCCCACTCCTTCAAAACCCGAGATTTTACATGCTTTTATAAAAATATAAAAATACAAAAAGAATCATCCCTCACCTCTAGACCTAGTTTAGTAGGCATTCTAATCCTAGCGACATGATGAGGCGAAAAATGAACCGTTTTTAGGGGGTCATTTAAGCCGAAATTGGAATTTATTTGATCAAATATTTCCCTAAATCGTTCCTTTTGTGATTTTAGGTACTTTGGGAGTGAATTCTGGAAAAGGAAGCATTTTGGACGTTTTTGGAGCATAAAAGTGAAGAAAACGGCAAAGTCTTAATTTTCCTTGCTGGGAACAGTAGATGACGGCGTCAAGAAGAATTTTATGACAGCGTCAGGAGTAAAATGGATGACGGCCCAGAGAAAACATAACGGCGTCAGAAGTAGGGCGTCATGAGTAAATTTGGTGATGGCCTGGAAAAAGAATACACATGACGGCGTCAGATCTAGATCTAGGCAGTCAGAGAACTTTATTGGCGGCGAGATGACAGCGTCAGAATTTTACTCTTGACGCCGTCACCTCACAAAATCTATATATACTTTTCTATTTTTCATTCATTAAAAGAGGAACTTGTGTGGAGAATTCTAGGGCCGAACCTAATAAACCCTAGGTCGTTTGTAACAGTATTTTCAAGGGTTTTCACCCCTTAAAACCCTTCATGTTCAATTGAGATAAGTTTTCTTTCAATTCATTCAATATGTCTATGTGTTGTTTGAATATATCTTATGCTTGTCTTGATTTTAACATGCTAGGCTAGATCTTTTGTGTGTTTGCTTAGATGTAATGAAACCTAGATGTTGATTATAGGTTGATTGCTTGTTTATAGTTGTAATGGATGAATGATTTCAATGTTAGGCTTAAGAAAACTGGTAGATCTCCATTGTGTAACTTGCTTGAACGTCTTAAGAAACATGAACCGATGTGTACTAGGTTTTTATGGTTGTATTTAATGCATGAGCGAATTCTAGTGATCCCCTGTTAGGAGCTTCTTAGCCGGCTCGACATAGGAGTGAAGTAGGAGATTATAGAATTGGGGAAGTAAGTACGCCACCCCATGATTGGTATTAAGGAATATAACCCGTCATCCACGCAACTATAACAAGTAATTAACCTGTAAAAGATATCTAGAGAGTAGTGAAATCTAAGTAAACACAATTCTCCCATATATTGCTCACACCACTAGTTTAATTTAGTTTATTTACATTTTTGTTATTTTATTTTGATTGCATCTTAGTTATTGGGTTAGTTGACTAGCAACAAATTCTGCCCACTCCTCTAAAAACCGAGATTTTACTTGCTTTTATAAAAATATAAAAATACAAAAAGAATCATCCCGCACCTCTAGACCTAGTTTTTAGGCTTTCTAATCCTAGCGAAACTATTCCTGAGTTGAACGATCAATCCCCCGGTACTTGTCACTATACTATACTACAACGATCAGGTACACTGCCTGGTGGGGGTTGTAAGCTTCTCGAGATCCCTCGAGAGGTAAAGCCTGGTGCAATTCCCATGCATTAAGTTTTTGGCGCCGCAGCCCGGGGAATAGTTATTGTCTAGGTTAGGATTTCTTTTTATTAGGTCTACCTGATAGATTCCTTTCTAGTAAGATTTTATTTTTATTTTAGGTTTTCTTTAGTCTATCTCATTTCTTCGTGTTTTTGTTCGTAACTCTTTACCATTCGACATCATGGAAGGTGGTAACATCTTTGAACCCATCAACCCACCACAACAAGACCACCCACAAAACCCACCACTAGCTAACCAACCTCTTAGGCCCCGAACCCTAGGAGAGTATTCCCGACATAGCCACCAAGGCTATCGAAACACCATTGAGCTCACCCAAGAAAAACACCATTGAGCTCACCCAAGGAGCCAATGTGTGTCCCTTGCGATCCGACACCATCCGGTTGGTGCAAAGCGGATGTGCATTCCATGGACTTCGATCCGAAGATCCAAATCAACATCTCAAGGACTTCCTTAAAATCGTAGATTCTATAGACCTTGATGTTACAACTAAAGAGTCAACCCGATTACGCTTATTCCAATTCTCTCTACGTGATCAAGCTAGTCAATGGCTTGAACGTTTAACCGTGGGATCTATCACCTCATGGGATGATCTCACCACTCGTTTCCTTGCTCAATTTTTCCCACCAGGGAGAACTACGAAGCTTAGAAATGATATCTTGATGTTCCAACAACATCAAGGTGAAACTCTATATGAAGCATCGACTCGTTTCAAGGACTTACTCCAAAAAGTCTCTCATCATGACATAGATCTTTGGCTCCAAGTCCAAATCTTCTATGACCATATCGATCTCTCCACAAGGCGAACCATTGACCAATCGGCCGGTGGCAAGCTACGTGATCTAAGTGCGGAAGAATCATGGGAACTCATAGAAGATCTTGTTCTCTATGACAACGAAAGTTGGAATGATCCCCGTGATTTGAACAAAACGGTCAAGGCAATATCTTTGCCTTCGAACAATTCTAGCACTCCCGACCGTAGGATCATGGAACTTGAGGACTAAGTCAAGTTTCTCATGAAATCTTACGAAGCTCCTAAGCCTTCAAGCCAAGTGAACATAATCACTTCTTCATGAGAATTATGTAGTGGTCCCCATGACACTCGTGATTGCGTGGAACTACTCGGAATAGCTTTTGCGGACTATGCATCCTCGCGTACCGATGAAGCGGGAGATAAGTGGTACACTTTCAAGCCCGATCCAAACCCTTACGGTGATTCCTACAACCCTGCTTGGAAAAATCACCCAAACCTTAGGTGGAAGCAAAACCAAAACAATTCTTCCAATCCGCCTAATCGTTACCAACCAAACGGTCCACCCTCCAACCGTACTTTCAACAACAATCCTTCTAATAACTATGGTAGTACCAACAATCTTGAAGGATTGATGTCCAAGTTTATGGCATTTCAAGAAGCTCACATATCTAAGTTTGAAGCCGATTTCAAACAAAAGCAAAGCGAGATGACCACCAAAATTGACACATTGTCGAAAGTTCTCAATGACCGAGAAATGGGAGCACTCCCAAGCGACACGGTCAAGAACCCGAAACTAAACGTTAATTCCATATCATCAGTTTCGTCACCTACTTCTTGTCTGCAATACTACTCGGTTAAATCAACGAGCACGTGTTTCAAACAAAACCAAATTCTTCAAAAGGACCAATCAAATAAAACACCCGATATAAAACCGGTCAAAAGCATAGTTGAAACACCTCCTACGCAAGACCTTGACGATGAATTCAAGGAGCTTCACCTTGAACACCCCGTCATTGATATCTTAGCCCGTGCTCCTTACTATAGTGCCCTCCTAGAAAAGTATGAGAAATTTAAACTAGATAAAAATGGGACCGCCTTCGTTCAAAACAAGTTTCCTAAAAAGCTTGATGATCCGGGTATATTTGCTTTGCCTTGTAAGATAGGAAGATCCGAAGCTTTCGACACACTAGCCGATTTAGGATCAAGCCTCAACTTGATTCCCTTATCCCTTTTCACCACTCTCAAGCTAGGAAAATTAGAGGAGACGGAGGTATTAATTGGTCTAGCGGATGGGAGTATTGCCCACCCGGTTGGAATGATTAAGGATGTAGTTGTTCACGTAGGGAAGTTAACTATTTTAGCGGATTTTCACGTTCTAGATATGGTTAGTGATACTACATGCCCACTATTAGTAGGAAGAGGATTTTTAGCAACCGCTAGCGCCATGATAGATTGTAAGGAGTCTAAGATAGCGGTAGGTGAGGGCGATACTTGGTCGGTATATGATGTTAAGAAACATAGCTACGATTGTGAGGATGAACCGACACCACATTGGGTAGAGATGAATAGGAGACCATCTAGATATGGACCTTGGATAGAAAGAAACTTTATAGGACCTCAACGCCCATTCTATCTAGAAAAAGATTTCATCGATAAAACACATTCGGTGGAACAACTCATAGCTAGAGATGAAGAGCTAGACCCTTTTGAGGACCCCCTAGTCTTTAGGAAAATGATTGAGTTCTTGAGCGTAATGCCCATTAACATAGAGACGAACAAGTGGAAAAGAGAGAGGGGATAAGTGTAAATGGAGGTGGGACAAGCCACTTAAGGAAGGTGACGGATCATGGCATATGAAGATGATTTTGTATGATCCGGATGGAGAAAAGTTTGAAAGGTCATACCGTACTAAGAAAACCGATAGGAAGTTGAAACCTAAGTTTGATCCCAAAGATGTCCTCAATGAGGAACTCACCCATGTCACGTAGTAACCCATGACCTTGAGTCTAGCTACAAGACTCGTAAATAAAGAAAAGCGCTTCTTGGGAGGCAACCCATGTTTTGTGTGATTTTTAATTGTTTGATTGTTATTTGTTTCCGTATGCATGCTTTATTTTTATTGTTGGTAGATCATGTTTCAAAACTAAAATGATGAAAATGCTTTATTTTGTTGTTTGGCTTAGTCTTAACTTAATCCAAAGGTATTTAGCAAAAATAAGTGTAAGGGGAAACCCCAAATATGTTTTTAAGAAACAAATTCGATCATGATTCTCCACAATATTAAATGAACATGTATACTCGTATTTGTTAGAGTCAAATGCTTGTATCGAGTCATAATGATGTTTTGCAGGATTTTCTAGGAAGTAGGACAAAGTTTTTCCAGAAATTTTCCGGAAACTTAACACAAGGATTTCTGCAGGTCACTTCTGACGGCGTCAAGAAGAAACTCCTGACGGCGTCACGTGTATAAATCTGGAAATTTTACCAGTTTTGTTTTTCTAACGGAGTCTTAAAGTTTTTGTTGATTCTTTAGTTTTATAATCTCCAGGAAATCTGCAAACATTCATTCCACAAGCATTATATCTTACATTGCTTTCTAGGATTTATTAGTATATATAGATTGCCGCCGATTTTACGCGAGGTTGCCTTGTTTGTTTTCTCAGGTTTAACAGGTTATGTATGACAAGAAGATGATTTATATTATGAAAGGGAAGCTTTGATTGTTCATCTTCTTGGAGGAAGATCTAACCTTATTACCTTACTATCCATACCGAGCTAATCAGGGGAGTATTTGATTTCATTCTTTTACCTATTTTACATTCTTTACTTGAACATTGGGAAAAATGTTCATCCTAAGTGTAAGGGGAGGGTAAAATAATGATACCTCATAGGATACACTTTCGCTTGAGTTTGTTTGTTTGATGGTAGGTGTGTAATAAAACTATGAGAAATACTTGTTAGTGTAATTTTAGCGCCAAATTTAAATTTTTTTACAACATTTAGGAGTGAAACTTTAGCCATAGCAAGCGTCTCATGGATAGGAGATTGTATGACTAGCACAAAACCGTACTATTCAGAAAAATTTTCCACCCAAATATGTGAGGTTCGCCTTTAGATTTGATAGGAAAAGCATTCACTATTAGTGCTTATGAGTGTATCGGTAGCATTTAGATTTTAGAACTTGCGTTAGTGATGCATCCTGAGACCGCTAGTGAGACTACATTCGTGTGGTAGGATTTACTACATGATAAGAGGCATTAGGATCACCCTTGTGTTAAACCAGTATCATAATTACTTGACCATTTAAGTCATATTATTTGGCTAGTTAAGTCAATTAATTTATCCCACACCTTAGCGTTGTACTCATTTTTAGTACACGAAACCCTTAGTACACCCTTCCGAGCCTATCTTTTCGTTTCTAACTTTAAGCATTTTACTTAAAGGAAGAATTTGTTACACCCCACTTAAATGTACAACCAAATCGCCTTAGCCTTCCGTGTATGCACTCATCTTTAGTGCATTATTGTTATTTTTTTAAACCCTTAGTTAATTATCTAATTGATTACATGATTGCTAAGTCGAGTCATATCCTTGTACATATTGTTTTGGGACGATTGGGACTCATGGGTAAAGTACTTGTGTTATGGAGTAATGGGGAAGAACATCATATTATTACCCCCATATGTACGTTAATCTTAAAAAGTACTCCAAGTGTTTTGATTATCTTAATTCGAGTCGTTAGATTAGTTTATTGTAAAGTACGTAAAAATTCAAGTGTAAGGGGAATGTTCATTCCCTATGATGTATTATTTTGGATGGTAGGGAAAGAATGTATGCAAAAAAAAAAAAAAAAAAAAAAAAAAATTGAAAAAATAAAGAAAAAGAAAAAAATGGAAAAAGAGAAAAGAGAAAAACATACGGACTACCATCCCGTTTCATTCTATGTTTATTTTATGTTTTTGTTATTTTTGATTTATTAGCTTAAGTCGAGTCTATTCTTGGCTTAGCAACGCCATATTGTACATGTAATTGACCAAGATTATTAACTCGCCACCAGTAAAGATTGCCTATATCCAACAAAACCGTGTATTCCGTATCCCTACACCTAACGTTACAACCCTTTAAAAGACCTCTTTGATAGTTTATCCTAGGTGCTTACGCCATGTGGTGGAGGTTTGATCCTTTCCCAAGCCTATGGTAATCTATTTTGCTATGACAGGTAGTGAGAGATGTTTTCCATTTCCATATTGTGATATATACTTTATTACACCCGAGAGATGTGAGTATCTAAACACTATTTGTGAGGTGCTAGTATATGACCTCCGTGCTTGTCTTTGGTCTTTAGTGGAACGATTATTTGTTGTAATTACTTTTATATTAGTGTTAAATGACCCCTAACTTGTATTTTGACTAGAATAAAAGCGCATTTGCTTGAGGACAAGCAAATCTCAAGTGTAAGGGTATATGATGAGGCAAAAAATGAACCGTTTTTAGGGGGTCATTTAAGCCGGAATTGGAATTTATTTGATCAAATATTGCCCTAAATCGTTCCTTTTGTGATTTTAGATACTTTGGGAGTGAATTCTTGAAAAGGAAGCATTTTGGACATTTTTGGAGCATAAAAGTGAAGAAAACGGCAAAGTCTTAATTTTCCTTGCTGGGAACAGTAGATGACGGCGTCAAGAAGAATTTTATGACGGCGTCAGGAGTAAAATGGATGACGGCCCAGAGAAAATGTGACGGCGTCAGAAGTAGGGTGTCAAGAGTAAATTTGGTGACGGCCTGGAAAAAGAATACACATGACGGCGTCAGATCTAGATCTAGGCAGTCCGAGAACTTTATTAGCGGCGAGATGACGACGTCAGAATTTTACTCTTGACGCCGTCACCTAGCAAAATATATATATACTTTTCTATTTTTCATTCATTAAAAGAGGAACTTGTGTGGAGACTTCTAGGGCCGAACCTAATAAACCCTAGGTCGTTTGTAACAGTATTTTCAAGGGTTTTCACCCCTTGAAACCCTTCATGTTCAATTGAGATAAGTTTTCTTTCAATTCATTCAATATGTCTATGTGTTGTTTGAATATATCTTATGCTTGTCTTGATTTTAACATGCTAGGCTAGATCTTTTGTGTGTTTGCTTAGATGTAATGAAACCTAGATGTTGATTATAGGTTGATTGCTTGTTTATAGTTGTAATGGATGAATGATTTCAATGTTAGGCTTAAGAAAACTGGCAGATCTCCATTGTGGAACTTGCTTGAACGTCTTAAGAAACATGAACCGATGTGTACTAGGTTTTTATAGTTGTATTTAATGCATGAGCGAATTCTAGTGATCCCATGTTAGGAGCTTCTTAGCCGGCTCGACATAGGAGTGAAGTAGGAGCTTATAGAATTGGGGAAGTAAGTACGCCACCCCATGATTGGTATTAAGGAATATAACCCGTCATCCACGCAACTATAACAAGTAATTAACCTGTAAAAGATATCTAGGTAGTAGTGAAATCTAAGTAAACACAATTCTCCCATATATTGCTCACACCACTAGTTTAATTTAGTTTATTTACATTTTTGTTATTTTATTTTGATTGCATCTTAGTTATTGGGTTAGTTGACTAGCAACTAATTCCGCCCACTCCTCTAAAAACCGAGATTTTACTTGCTTTTATAAAAATATAAAAATACAAAAAGAATCATCCCGCACCTCTAGACCTAGTTTTTAGGCTTTCTAATCCTAGCGACACTATTCCTGAGTTGAACGATCAATCCCCCGGTACTTGTCACTATACTATACTACAACGATCAGGTACACTGCCTGGTGGGGGTTGTAAGCTTCTCGAGATCCCTCGAGAGGTAAAACCTGGTGCAATTCCCACGCATCACGACACTATTCCTGAGTTGAACGATCAATCCCCTGGTACTTGTCACTATACTATACTACAACGATCAGGTACACTGCCTGGTGGGGGTTGTAAGCTTCTCGAGATCCCTTGAGAGGTAAAACCTGGTGTGAGGGTGCGATCCCCACGTACATCAACAGTGATGACACCATCCTGACATAATGCCATTCAGGGAAAGTTTGACTTCAGGTTGATAAGGACACTTGTTGATACATTCAAACTTTCCCGCTTTATCCCGCTCATTCTTCAGTCTTCAGTCTTCAGTACTTCAATGGTTGTTGAGGAGTCTTGGGGGTTCAGTGAGTTATTGTCATCCTCACTGAACCCATCACCTTCTTTTTGGCTTAGATGTCACTCGCTGAGTTCCGCCTCACTGAATGGTGAACCTTTCTTCATAGGCTCGTTCTAAGCATCCTGAAGATGACTCACTGAGTTACTGTTCACTCAGTTACTTGTATGTGTTTACACTTAGGTTGTTTTATGTTCAAATCCTAGTTAGAGGAAGATTGGGGAATCCAGTGACCCAATAGTCTCCCCCTATTTGGATATACAAATAGCCTAAGTGTTTCATGATTCCGTTTGAGTTAATAGGGGTCTTCATCTCTCACTGAGTGTTAATGTAATTTGAGTAGGACACTGATAACTTAAAAAAGACTTCAATGTTTATTAATAGCTATTACAGATCTTGATGAAATTACAAAACACAAAAAAAGATAGTTGTTACAGATTCAGATTTTCAGTTGGTAACCAAGAGCTTCAAGCTTTGCCTTCTTTGGCCTCAGGAGATGTTTGTCAGGATGCTCCTCAATCCTTGCTTTCAGGTCCAGGCAGAACCTCATATTTTCAGCACACTTAACAGGGGAAGCCAGGATGAGGTACATAAGCATCGCCTTAATCCCAGCCTTATCAATGTTAGACCATCTTTGGAAAGCAGGGTTCCCATATTCATCAGTGAAGCACAAGCCTCTTTCAGGTGCTTCAAGAACCATGTTGATCACAAAGGTGATTCCTTCAGGAAGAGACTTGTCACAATCTAGCCCAGGGACCTTGATCTCAGGCTCCAATTCAATTTGCTTCCTCTTCCTTTTGGAGGCCTTTGGTGGAGCAGTCTGAGTAGATGAAGCAGGAAGTAGAGAGGGAATGCCAAGAGCTTCAAGCATGTTCATCAGTCTTTCGTACCTCAGCTTTAGTGACTTCAAGAGATCAGGAACCACTACATTCTGCTTCTTGGAAATGATTGGTCGAAGCTTATCCAGTTCAGAGATGCAAAAATCAATAAACCTGAATGGTTTATGGATATCCATTACTCTTTGGTCAGGTCCCCTGAAGACGATGACAACGGCAGGATTGGTGTTGCGATGAATTTGAATGTCAGTGATTGTTTTGGGTTTCAGTCTTTCTTTCATCACCCACGTATACCTCTCAATCCTGGTTTTCCTGATCTGAGCTTTTGTTCTCTTTGCTTTTTAAAGGCACTCATTTCTTCCTCCTGAGCCTTTTTGAAGACTGCACCAGCTTGCCCACTAGCCAGTTCCTCAGTGTCCAACCCAATCTTCTCAGCCTCTTCATGAACAACCTTTATAAGGGCAGGTTTGCTCATCCTTTCTTCCTTAGCAACCTTTTCAGTATCTTATCTCTTTCTATATAAGCTTGAATTTCAGCGTTAGTGAGGTGATGAATCACTCCATTGATTTCAAATGGAACTTTGATGGGTTCATTAGGGTCATGTCTGACTAAGGTGGAGGCAGGCTTCAGCACTATTTCAGGTTTAGGTGTTGTAAGTATGCTTTTGCCTTTGTCCTGCCTGAGTGATGGAGAGTCAAAGACTGTTGCTTCATGAGGCATCAGTCCAACGTTTATACACAACAGTATTTTCAAAAGAAAAAGACCAGTCGAGCCAAAAACTTCTGTAGCACATATCGTTACAATCCTAATCCTCTCTTAATCACTACAGCAACAACAACATCGACACTATTTCACCTTCAATCTTCCAAGACTCAAACAAAACAAAAATGATACAATTTATCTCAAACAGATTCAAATTTTTTTAATCTTGCAAAGATTTTTCATTGAATCATCATCATCACAGATCCATTTCATGTGAAGCCAAGCTTCTTCAATATCCGAATACTATCAAGAAAGTACAAAACAATCAGTTTCATACTTCCTTTGATTCGGTTACACTCAAACGAGAAACAACAACATCAATTGTCGACCTACCCGAGACCCTTCAAAGGACCTTGAAGTATTTCAATCGCCTTCTTGATTCGGATTAAGCAGATAATTAGACAAAGGAAAAGGTACGGCTATGATTTGTGTTTGTGGGTTTCGTTTGAAAGGGCTTGTTATTCGAACCGTTTGAGATTTGAAGGGAGATGAGAAGTGTTTGGTGGAGATGACTGGATTTAGTGGGAGCGTGTAGTTGAGAGTAGGCGGACTGTTTAAGATGAATGTGATTAGGTTTAGGTCAATGCCAGTTATTAAAAGTTATAAATGTAACCGGTTATGTTGTGATGTGTAGATTTGGGCTCATAGATTGTATTTGGGCCTAATAGTTTGGATGGGATCTATTATTGTACTTGGGCTGATGTAGTTGCTATATCTATTGGACTGGACATACGTTGGAACTAATAACTCGACCTATCAAAAGATATATTCCGAAATTTATTTTTTTGGATATAAAATTTTGATATATGAGTGGTATTTTGGTATTGCAAATTTTCACGAGGATACATTGTTCACGGCTAGAATTGTTATGTTTAAGAAAAAATGACTACGGGGTTTTTGTATGGTATTATTGATTTGACTTTGAAGTGGCATTTCAAAAAGTGTACTTATTTATCTCAAAGTCTAGGGGTGGTTGGATGCACGACTGTTGAAGATAGCTTGTCTGTGCAAATTAAAAATTCAGTCTTGACAATCTAGTTATTACTGATGTAAGGAGTTACGTTGTAGTGCTCACAGTATAGCTATCACTTAAAGGAGTTACGTTGTAGTACTCAGTGTCACACGAAGTAGTGGATTGTTCAAGTGGCGAATATCTCGTGCAACCTCATACTTAAAGGATTTACGTTGTAGTGCTCAGTATAGGTATTAAGTCACATCTATCGTACAAGCATTAAGTCACAAGATGTGATGTTTACTTCATTTTCTAGCTGGTCATATCGGGCAGTCTCCATATGTGGTCATTACTAGTAGCCGGTGAATTACAAGGAGGTTCGTTTAAAGGTTGATTTGAGAGAATAGTATTGAGAGTATATTTATGCGACATATACTCACAAAATTATGCTTTCATGGTCTATCTATATTGCATCAGAAGTGTAAAGTACGGGTAATTAAGGCATGTACACAAAATAGTATGATGATTTCGATAAATCGCAACCATCAGGAGGGAGAAGAACATGCTAAAAGAAGTAGTGTTTCATCTCTAGTACGTTGGTTGTTCAAGGGAATTGTGCTTACACTGGAACCGAAGAAGTACTAATGATGTGTACATCAGAGCGTATTACCAACCTTGTGTGCAATGTTATGTGAGTTATATTGTCAAGATGCTCCCTGAACGACAAGCATGTGCCTACACTTTTGAATCTACTTTATCCGCTGCGTGATGAAAAGAGAGTTGTCGATTCAGGAGGTAGCAGGTAAAAGAAATAAAGGCTCACTAGTTAGGAGGGAGTAATAACCTAACTAGACCATTACAGTTGAAGTTCAGAGCTAAAAAGACCTTTGCAGTCAGTACGCCGAGATCGTCGGAAGAGAGAACTTCAAGTCTGCCTTAGTATCTAGACTACAGAGACTCTGCGCTTCAACAACGTCAACATAGTTTACTATTGTTGTAAATTTACATTGTTAATGTATTTATAGGTCTCATTGTAACCATTCACGTGTGACGGTATCTTGGAGGGAGATTGTTAGCCTCGCTATTTTATTAAGATAACGTCACACAAGTGAAATGGACTAGATATGTAGCTAGTAGTAACTTCAGGGACTATTAGTGGTCATTAGGCAAACTTATTATGTAATGAGCCTATAAATACCCCTCATGACTCTCCATGAGGGGTGTGAGAAATTGTGTATCTTTCATTTGTCATTAATATTAACCTTTTTCTTCACCCTCTCTGTACTCTTTCTCTCTCTAAACTAAACATGGAATTCATATACTTTGATCAACCAAGACCTCCTGAACCACATAAATCTATATTTTCGGTCCTAAACATCCTTAGGAATCGTGATTGTTGTGTCCCTATTAGCGGGTTGTATAAGTCCCTCTGAGTCTTTGGGAAAAGTTGTTGTGCCCTCAGACAAAAACTTTGATTTACGAATGTCCTCATCAGGCACCTGAGTGGTTATGCCCCCTTTCCAACAGGCTTGTGCTGGCCTGTCGAAGATTTAGGGGCGTTAACTCCCTTATGCTTGGGTTGTGATTTACCCGAGCCTTTAGCAGGATGTGAAGTGGTGTGGGTCCCCGTCTTAATGGAGTAGTGTTGCCCCACCGAGGATTTAGGACCCCTTGCTCCCTGAGACTCTGGTTGTGATTTGCCAGAGCCTTTATCAGGATGTAGAGGTTGAGTTGATTCCAACTCCACTGACTTGTTTATGTCAGCAGAGCCTTTGGGAATGGGTTTGCCCAAGGACACTGAGTGTGATGTCTCAGTGCCCTCCGTTGGCGATTGTTTTGGGGTCAGTGATTCGGTAATTATCATGAGGGTGTCAGCAGTCAGGGTTTGTTGTTGCCTCCTTTTTTCAGGCTTAGAGACAGAGGTACCAGTGGTGAGTGACTTGGGTTGAGCCACCTTCCTGGACCCCTGTCCCTTCTTCCTCTTCACCTTCTTGGTGGGAGAGGGAATAGGTAAAATCTTGTTGTCACCCTGGATAGCAGTTAGCATATACGTGGTCAGGGCGACAGGTGTAACGAGAGTAATTGGTCTTGTTTAAGACCTCAGGCTCAAAGCCTACGCCATCAGGCTTAATATACTCGAACCCCAACAAGTCTTGCAGGGCGCATGAAATAAATCTAGGGTATGACATAAGTTTTTGCCTAGACTTCCTACCCAATTTTGCAATGAGGTCCTTGAAGATAATTTTTCCAAGGTCAATTTTTATACCCTCCAGGAGACAATACACTATCATTGATTGAGTAGTGTTAAGTTGCTCAGTGGAGGATTTGTTTCCCCCAAGGACCTACTTTCTACGCCTAAGTTCTACGCATAAGTCAAAACTTACGCCTAAGTTTAATCTTACGCGTAAGTACCTACTTTCTACGCTTAAGTTTCTTCAAAGGTTCTCTCTTCGTGCTACGGTGACTCAGTACTTCCCTGACTTGGATAAGTTTGTGGAATACTTCGACACGGGATATCTTTCAAGCTTGGACAAGTTTGAGAGATCAAATTGGTTGAAAAAACCTTACGCGTAACTTTTCTTACGCATAAACTCAAAGTTTACGCGTAAAAATCAAAGCTTACGCATAAACATTTTGTTTACGCATAACCTTAATTTTTACGCATAACCTGAAAGTTTACGCATAACTTTTCTTACGCGTAAGATTTGAAGTTAACCATAAGATTCTAAGTTAAGCGTAAGATTCACTGTTTACGCATAAGTTCAGGAGTTTACGCGTAAGAATTTGACTTTTTGACAACCAAACTTCAAACGGCCATAACTTTTGAACCGTAACTCCGTTTTCGACGAATCAGCTGTCAAAACGACCGCGAGACCGAGAAGAAGGACATGTTGAATATCTGAAGATCATTCAAGCCAAGCTTCGAGGCCCAAATCCACTCCGAACGGAAGTTATTGAGGTTTTAAGGTTTCAGATCAAATTTTTCACCATAAAAACTTGCATCAACTTACACTAAACACAACTCCTACTTCGTTGGAACGATCCAAGATTCAACTTTATCAATCTACACTTCATCAATGGCAACTCAGCAAGATATTCATGCAGCCGGTGCGGAAAACCGACCTCCAATGCTTGAAAAAGGTGGATATCTCCCATGGACAAGCCGCATGCTTCGTTACATCAAAACAAAGCCTGATGGTAAATTAATGATCAACTCCATTACAAATGGTCCATTCAAGCCAAGACAAGTTCAAATTGAAGGTAATCCAAATGCAACACCTCCTACTCAACCATTTGTGCGTGAACAAACAGAAGCAGATTACACAGAGGAAGACAAGAAGCAGATCGCCGCTGATGATATGGCAATGCATTTAATCCAACTTGGATTACCACGGGAGATCTTTGCTGCGGTCGACAGCTGTGAAACTGCTCATGATATGTGGGAACGTGTTAGAAGGATATTCCATGGAACAGAGATTGGACAACAAGATGTTGAGAACAAACTTCTTACTGAATGGGAGAATTTCACATCCACCAAAGGTGAACAAATTGAATCATACTACACTAGGTTTTGCACTTTGATGAATGAGTTAATCAGAAACAAGTTGACACCTCGAGCAATTGCAACAAACATCAAATTCATCAATAACCTTCCAGAAGAATGGGGTCGTTATGTTACAATTGTCAATCAAACAAAGGATTTACACAAGGTGAATTATGATCAACTCTATGACTTTTTGAAGCAAAACCAAGTTGAGGCTAATGAAGTAAGGAAAGAAAGATTGGCTAAGAATCATGATCCTCTCGCATTAATTGCTACTACACCAACACCGCTACCAGTGAACACACAACAATCATCATCATCTTCCACTCACAACTACATGCAACCATCATACATTCAACAACCAACACCGGTCTACCAACAACAGTTCTACCCACAGCAACAACAACATGTTATTCCACAACAGCAATACCAACAATTCCAAGAACCAGAATTCACTGAAAATGATGAAGCTACTGCAGCATTGACCCAAGCGTTTGCTTTTCTGTCAAAGGCATTCCAAGGACGCTATTCTACACCAACAAACAACAACCAAAGGATTTCATCGAACACTCGCAATAAGCAGATTGCTCAGCCGAGTTTCAATATGGGCAACGGAGGCCAAATGGTTGGAGTTTATGGGAATCAGCAAGGATATGCTACTGGAATTAACATGGGGAATCAGAATATGCTGAATGCAGGGAATCAGAATGCAGGAAATCGGTATGGTCAGTATGCAGGGAATCAGATGGGTCAGTTTGTTGGAAATCAGAGGGGTCAGAATGTTGGTAATCAGGCGATGGGTAATCAGAATAGAAATGTTGCAGCTCCAGTAGTTGGGAATTTGGGAAATGTGAATTAGGGTAATCCGGTTAAGTGTTTCAACTGTCAGGGTGTAGGTCATATGGCAAGGAACTGTCCTACTAAGCCGAACAAGAAAGACACAACATACTTGCAGAAAGCACTACTGTTGGCACAAAAGAATGAGGCAGGGTTTCAGTTGAACGCAGAGGAGAATGATTTTATGGCTCTTATGGATGACATGGAAGATAGAGAGGATATCGATGCGAACTGCATATTCATGGCGAATCTTCAGGAAGCTAAGTATGACACGGATTCTGATACACTTCCTGTTTATGACACCAATGCACCATCTGAGGTATCCAACTTCAACACATGTCACAATAATGATATATCTGATATGTCTCCTCGTGAGGAACAGCATTCTGAGAAGCTAGCATCTAATTATGATAAATATCTGGACACGCCAAGTAGTAGCAATACTCCTTTAGCAACTCCAGATGTGAATCATAATGGAGACTTCGTTTCACAGCATGCTGAGAATGATGAGGAAACACGTGCTTTATTTGAATCATTATTAAATAACTGTGGTATTGAAATCGAAAAAGTGAAAAAGGTCAATCGCGAAGTTAAGGCCGCGAATGTAAAATTGACCGCTGAGCTTGAGAGTTACAAAGAAAACGTTAAAGCTTTTGAATTTCATAACAAAAGATTGTCTGAATTAGAATCTGGTTATCAAAATTCCGTTTCAAGGGAAAAACAATTGCAACTCAAGTTTGATACACTTGATGTTAATTCTTTCAAAAAGATAAAATCTTTAAACGCGGAAATTTCTGATTTACAAAACCAACTTTCTAAACAAAAATCAGCTTATACCAATCTTGAAATAGAAAGGGACGAGCTGAAAAAGGACTTTGCAAAGAAAGAAGACAAACTTTTGGCCGAAATCGTAGAGTCAGAACACATGATTGCTCATTTAGAAGAATTAGTGGTTAAATCGGGTCAGTCAAGTCAAACAATGAAAATGATTTCAAATCAAACTAATCCGGTTTACCATACGAAACATAAAGTGGCTCTTGGTAACAACACCCCCAGTAATCTCAAGAAAGCTCAGCAAGAACAGAATGTTTTGTATAATGGTAATGTGATTTACACTAAACATGATCCTCCCGTCGTTCGGGATTCTGTGCAAACGATAGAACATGTCGAAGAGAGCATAATTAAAATGAAACAAAAGGATTTGAAACCCATTGATTACAACAAATTGAACAAACTTTCGGGAATTACTTTTGTTCCACAAACAGAACCATCTGTGTTTTCCATAAAACGACCATTCGCGAAATTCTTGTCTAAAAAGAAAGTTGTTTCCAAATCTCTTTCAAAAATCGAACAAATGTCCTCTAACAACACTTTTAATACAAGTGAGGCTAGAGAAATTCTGGATGACGTTAAAAAGAGAATTCAAGAACTTCAAAATATTGTTGCTTCTAAAACTACAATCAATATTAACAACTGGCATTCCAGTTTTCATATTGAGCAGAAAAAAGTTTTTGAAAACGAAATTACTATCCCACTGAATAACATCAGTGCGAGGGTAATCCATTTTGAACAAGCTTTCTTAAAAGAAACGGCCGACTTTGTCAAGGACCACAAATCCCTGGTAAACGAAGCTAATGAAACTCGTGAAGACATGAACATTTTGGAAAACCTAAATGATTCTCTCTTCGAAGCTGTTATGACCACTGATATTATGTCCATCATTTTACAAACATATTCTGTTCAAGACGATGAAAGACTGAGAGCTGAGACCTCTGAAATTGTTTCAAAATATGAAAATGCTCTTATAAAGCTTGAAAAAGAAAATGTGTCATGTTTTAAACAACTTGATCGAAAAAATGAAGAATGCAAGTATGACAAATTGTCGTATGAGCGTGCCTTCAAGAACATGAAAGAGCAAAATGATCTTTTGGGGGCTCAGCTTGAACCTCTAAAAGGGAAGGGTGTGGAAACTAAGTTTGCACAACCATCAACTTCGGAGAAACCAAATGTTTCAAACATGGTTCAAAAACCAAAAATGTCAATTTCACGGTTTGCTCCAAAAGTCGATGAGAAAAAGGATTTGACAAAACCAGTCACTCCAACACCCTTGCCCCAGCAATGTGAAAATGATAAGATTGTTGAAAAACAAAATTTGTTTGCTGAAAGAAACAAAAATGTGATTTCACCTGGCTCTTCTAAGTATAGTACACCAAATAAGACAACAAAAACTGTTAATGAGTCTGTTGGTTCTAATGACATGGTCCTCAATCATCATCTAGAAGAAGCTAGAAAAAAGGCACAACATCGAAAAAATGGAATTTTAGGTGCAAAACCTAGTGTGATGAATTCTACAAGATTCCAAAGCACCGCTAGTAGTAGTAAACCATTACCTAGGAACTTTCAACAAAATACTAGGGATTGGCTTGCATCTAAGAGTAGTGGCACAACTAAGAATGCTAGGAAAGTAGAATGCAATACAAAGAATTCCAAATCAAGTGTCAAGACCCAATCCACTAAGACACCAAATCAAAACAAACCCATTGATAAGAAGCAAGAGGTTAAGAAACCTAATAGGTGGATATCTAAAGAATGTAGTTTTTCCAAGACTGAGACTTCCGCTGCATCTGATAAGAAAACTACATCTAGATCTTACCTTAGGTGGATTCCTACGGGGAAAGTTTTTAAAACAGTTGGTCTTAGGTGGATTCCCACAGGGAAGATTTTTGATAGTTGCACCAAGACAAATAATAGTGATACTCATCAGGATAAGGAAGTAGAAACCATTACAACAGTTGATAGTCAACACCCACAGAGTGATGATTCATGTACTTCTAACACTGTTATTTGTCAAACCTCTTCGTCTTTGGTTGCAGGTGCTTCAACTATCTCAGAACCCAGTTCTTCAGAGGGTTCAAATTCTGTAAATTCTATAAAATCATTCTTTCAATCTTCTATTTTTGATTTTCCATTTCTTTTATAAAAACAAATACAAAATACAAAAATATAAAATTTTCAAAAAAAAATACAAAAACAATATAAAATCAAAAAAGCCAAAAATATTCTTCTCACGACATGTCTCTCGTATAAATCAATATTCTGTACGTTTCTAGAAATGTCATTCAACAATGATACAGACATGTACAGATGCTTGAGCGGGAGTTCTTTAAAACGTTTTTCTAAAAACATGTCGTTTCACAAAACTTTCTACACAATGGCTTTCGTATACATCAGTACGAAACCCGTACTTAAACGATGACTTCTGTTTATTTTCAAATCAAGGACTCGTACGTTCAATGACGAACTCTTTTTCAAAAAGTTCGAGTCTAAACAAACGAAAAAGATTTCAAACATAAATTCGTTTTCAAAAAGAATTCTTGAGTACTTTTTCAAAGATTGTTCAAAAGATTTCTCAAAATCTCTCATAACTAGTGCTCAAGATAACTCCCTCTAAACCCTTAATTGATTTTAAAATGTGCTATCATTAAGGGGGAGTTCAAACACAAAATGTTCCAAATTCATGCAAAATCTGTCTTTCTCTCCAAAAGCTTTTTCTTAATCAGTTGATATAAAAAATATCACGTTATGCTATTTTTGAGGGGGAGAAGACATGATTAAAATGTGATCAAAGATGTTTAAACTTTGTGACTGAATCTCAAAAGAGCTCGACTCAGAAAGTACCAATGAATTGACGAAGCTTAAAATGTCAGTAATCGAAAAGACTTGTCCTGGACGGGTAATAATTTCAAGCTAGTCTAACTAGTGATGTAAGCGTGTCTCGAATAGGACTTGTCCGAGTAGAGTGTACCGTATCGAGAGACTTTCTTTGGACTTGACCAGGACGGGTAATAATTTCAAGCTAGTCTAACTAGTGATGTAAGCGTGTCTCGAATCGGTCATGTTCACTGAAAGTGGATCAATTCAAAAAGTGCAAACTCCTCCCGCATGTGCAAATTTCTTAAAAATTCATGAGCACATGTGAAGGGGGAGTCCTTCAAAAGAAATGCAAAACTCTCAAAGTGGTAACAACAATGTGTTTTATTATTATAAACACTTTGAGAGATTTTCAAATGAATGGTTTTATGGCAATGATAGGATAGTCATGGAGTTATAAGGTGATTAAGGTTAGGAAAAACCGTCCTATGATCCGCCAGAGCCGGAGGGATCTACCCAAGGAAAAATCCAATAGATTAGAATTAGAGGTCCTTAGGTATGATTGGAAAAAGGAGAAAATGAGAAAGGAGAAAGAAGGGGTTGAAGAATTAAAAAGAAAAGTTATGAAAAAGGGTGAAAAGAAATAGCCCTCCATATGTTCAACCTTAGGGCAGACACCGGGTACAATTCATATGCTACTGGTTGTTACTAAGGTGACACCGGTATTGAAGACAAAGACGTCATGGACCCAGTGACGCACTGCACTAAACCTTCTAGCCACTCGGGTATCTCTTAAAAGGTACTTGTTTCATTCTCACGGGGAACCGGTGTAATCTATCGACATGTCTCTTAGAGATGGTTGATATTGAAGCAGGAGACCTCTCCCTAATCTCCGCATAGGAAACCAAATGTGCACTTATCGAGTCTAGAGCCCCGAGATTCATCAAAAGATCTCATAGGAACACATGATATTTCTACACTGGTTGTTCATCATTAAGGACGCCAGATGTAAACTTTAGAGTCCTACGCAGATCTTAGCAATCTGCCAGAACATTTATGAGAGGATTCACATTTGTGATTCTCAATGATTGAATGGAAATTCCTGCCAGGGTCAACATCAAGCAGCCCTGACAGCAGGTCACTTCGGTAATTCTTTATGGGTTACGCTTAGTGTTCGCGGTGGTTTCAAACGGTCTATAGTCGTGGAGTGATCCCCAGCGACTCACCCAGTCATTGAGCTACTAAGTAGGTCTTGTAAGCTCTCTCGAGAGTATCTGACATGGGAACGGCCTTGGTAAAGATTAGAAGGAGTCTTCACACTATGCTGTTGACGATCTCTAGTTCCTTATCTGTAAGTACCGGATGTTTTATTGCTAACTGTTTATATGCAGGGACACTTCATCTCCATGGCGACAGATTCCACGTGCTCATACATACATCTGGAAGTTAAAGAAAGCTCCCTCAAAGATCTATACAACACAAGGTTCAAAGGAAGATTCTACGCCAAAAAGAAGAATCTACAAAGTATAAAGACTAAAGATCAAAGTGAAAGAAAGGGAACTACGTGCATATGAATATCAAAGTCCAAAGATGTATGAGCATGTTGGAATGGCAAACAACCACCACAGACGCAGAAGTGACGAAAGGCAGATAACTCCACATCGCAAAGGAACAAAGAACAATGAAAAATTAGTTATCAAAGATCACAAAGCATGAAGGAACAAAGACTAAAGACTATTCTACAACGACACACAAAGTTAAAGACAAAGAACACGGAAGACCCACTCACGTGGAGCATCATTCGAATGACCACCCCTTAGGGGGAGATTGTTAGCATTAAATATTTATATATAGAAGTGATGGTCATTCTCATATTGTAACTTTGTGTCGTTTGTTAAGATTAGTAATAGTTTAGTCATTGGGCTTTGGACTTGGAAAGCTAATATGTTATGTGCTATGTTTCATAAGCCTTGTTAAATAATTCATGTAAACCAAGTCCAAGCCCAAGCCCATCAAAGCCTATGTATGGAACTATAAAAGGCACCTTACCTCTCATTTGTAAGGTGTGCTTGTGTGTGTATTGTGTGTGTTTTTAATAAAAAGCTCTCTTCATCTTTACTTCTCTTTTATACTTATTAACGCCACACCTTTATAACATCAAGTCACCATCTTTCCTTCTTCTAGTGCTTATATTTGTGTTAAAGTTGATATATCTAAGGTACTACAATTTTTATTTTCGCCGAATGACGGATCTAGAGAGATTGGCGGCATAGAGATTTTTGGGTGGCAGTTTCTAGGTTAAAGTGAAGAGAGGAAAGATGGGAAGCGGTTTATTAATTTGTTGAGGCTTAACGATGGTAATTGCATTTTTTTAGGGATAATATGGAATACCCATACTACCATTTAATCTATTTTCTTTTTTAAAAATAAGTAGTAAATATTTACAAAAATGCCATCTTGCATTGATATGATGTACATCATGCATTATTAGGAGTAAAAACACCGGTTCTGTAGGTTCTGTACAAAAAATAGTTCTGCATTGAACGCTACACTATATATATATATATATATATATATATATATATATATATATATATATATATATATATATATATATCTTAAGCAGTCAGGTGGTATAAGCTTATTTCAGCTTATTCTCCACCCTGATAAGCTCATAAAGCTCTTCAATAGCTTTTCATGAGTTTACCTCTTGTGCCTTAGTTAAACCTCATCTAGCTTGTGCTATTTTCAAGTAAGTTCCATTTCTGATTCCTGTATTTCTTTTTATTCTAGCTTATTTGTTATAGATTGTAGTTATTTAGTTTAGTTGTTCAAGTTCCTTTGAATAATTTCTACATGCTGTTGATTAGATTTGAGCTTCCACTACCTTGTTTAGCCAAAAACTGCATACTAGGTTCTTATTGATCTCAGTGGGTTATCATTGTTCAAATAGTCTTAGATATAGCATAGGCAACTGAGTTTGATCCTTAGATTGGTAGGTTTAAGCTGCAATCACAAAAACGTAGTGTAATCTGCCATTTGAAGGGGTGTTTGGATCAGTCTTATTATCCTAGGTGTAGGTAGCTTTGTGATGTTCTTTATGCACAAGTAGCTCAAACTAGGCTGATATAAGTTAAAACAATCATAAAAAACAGCAGGACAAAACAAAAAGTCAGAATCATCTCTGTACCTTAGTTCTGTGAGTCTAAGCGTTCATGTGAGTTTGTGCTTTTGCATCTTGTTAGATTTAGGGTACATTTAGGTTTTTTAAGTGTTAAATCAACCTAGTATAACATTTAGATTAAGTTTTGCTCAGTTGAAATTCAACTTGGTCAAAATAGGTGTGCACTAAAAAGTCAAACATAGGCATAAATCTGGTTCAAAGGCATCTGATCTAGGGTCTTTCAAGGGTTCAATTGAATTCACAAATTTGGGTTTTTTGGAGTTTAAGATAGACTGTAGTATAGGGTTTTAGAATCTGCATTTAGGTTTCAGATTTTAGCTTATTAAGTAGTTTATTTTTGGTCTGCAAGTAAGTAGTTTAGGTCCCATTTTCTGTTTTTAGAAGTAAACTGCCATAAGGACTAATTAGCTTCTTCTATGAGTCTTTTTTGTTTCTTAGTGCCTGAATAAGTTACTAGAACCTATTGTGAGCTTTTAGTTACTTTTGGTACACATCTGCTTATTTCCAAGTGCTTATTAGGACTGTTATTGAGCCCATTTGATTATCCTACGAGCTTCTCAGACAATTTCAAGTTTCATTAAGCTTAAATATATACATTAGACCTTCTGTGAGCTTGTGGAACAATTTGATGTTTATTGGTTAGGTATTGCTTATTTATAGTGCTTATTCAACTGCTTATTGTCCCATACTGCTTACTAGGGTTTCCATTTTAGTTCATTTTATTTTTCCTACATTTAGAATATTATTTTAGATTTTTCCTGAATTTTTCAGATTTTTTTGAATTTATTTGCTATTTTTCCTATTTTACTTTAGTTTTTATTCACTTTTTATTACTTATTAATTACCAAAAATTTCAAAAAAATCAGAAAAAGCCTGAAAAAATCCAAAAATAATTTAGAGAATAGTTTTTATTTATTTTAGATTTTTAGAAATTTATTTTGCATTTTTCTCATTTAATTTCAATTTTATTTGAATTTTAATTACTTTTTAATTAGTTTAAATAGTTTTTAATTCATAATAATTACACAAAAAGCCAAAAAAAAAAATAATTTTCAGTTTTAAAATTATTTTTTAGTTATTTTAGAATTTTCAAAATTTATTTTGTATTTTTCTCACTTAATTTCTATTTTCTTTTGATTTTTAATTAGTTAAATTAGTTTTTAATTCATAAAAATTAAATAAAAAGTCAATTTTCTTTTTCTTTTTCTCAAAATTTTCTTTTATCATTTTTAACTTAGGAAAATTATTTTCAAGTCTGTAGGATTAGTATAGCTTAAAATTCACTTTTTATTTTGCACGTTTACATTTATTTTACGTTTTAGCTTACATTTTAGAGTTTACGTTGCGTTTTAGGTTTGTTTACTTGATTTACGTGCTTAATTGATTGCTTGTGCTTCATTTTCATATTCATTAGTGTAATCTCATTTAAATCACCTTTTCCCACTTTCGTGACACGTTTTACGAACCGGGAATTTGAGATTCAATTCACACCTTCGTTGGGAGAACGGCCCGGGGAAATACTTTCACGAGTATTTCTTTGGAAAAATAAACCTATACTAAAACGACTTAAATAAAATTTTGGCGCCGCTGCCGGAGAAGGTTGAAGTGAATTTTTGATTTTCGTTTTCGAATCGTGTTTTGAAAAACCTTCCTTGTAAATATTTTCTATAAAAATATAAAAATTAAAAAATCAAAAACACTTTTCCTAAAGTGTTTTCAAAAATACCAAAAAGAAAGTTATAGCCTCGACTCCCTCGTGGAAGAGGGGGCGTTGTAAACCAAATAAGCTTACCAACATAAGAACGCGTGAAATTAATTGCTAATCGGATTACTTTAATTCTACAACCGAATAAGCGGGAAATACGGAAGCTTAGACATTAAATTGCAAGTTGAAGAGAGAAACACTCTTCTCTCCCATTCCGTCGCGAGTAGTTTTAAAGGAAACGGTTACAATTAACGTAACGTTTGAAAAAAGAAAATAAAAGTTTTAAGTTTTTGAAATTTTGTTTTCCTTTCGATGAGTGTGTAAATACTCATCATTTTTACCTTTTCTGAACTGCACAAACATCTAAAAACACTCAATATTGCATCAAAATAGTGAAAATATCCCAGGAATGTGTTTTATATGTTTCAAATGCAAAATAATCAAAAACAGAAGAAAAACGTACAAAGTTTGCAAAATTGGTAGTTTCAGTCCCTCAACTTTCAAAAGTTGTCAAATCTAGTCCCTGGTTGTTCTAAAAACTTGAAAAAGTCACCAAAGGTCCTTTTAAATCAAAAAGTTACATAATTAGTTCTTTGGTGCAAAGTTTCACAAAATGTCAAGTTTAGTCCCTGAAGTTTGGAAAATTGTCAAAAATGGTCCCTGGGATATTAAAACTTTGAGAAAAACAAATTTTGTCCTTGAGCTTCTCATATATGGCAGGATTGGTCCTTGATTGGCAAAGTTTGGTGAAATTTCACATTTGGTCCCTGAAGTTTGAAATATTGGCAGAAATAGTCCCTGGGAAATTTAAAATGGAAAAATCAACTTTGGACCTCATACTATTCATCATTGGCAGGAATCACCCTTTAAAATACTTTGGAAAGATGCCAAGTCTCACCCCTCAAAATTCGGGAAATTACAAAAATGGTCCTTGTGATACATTAAACCAAACCGGACCCTTATTAAACCAAATCCAATCCACATCCCTATCTAAGCCACTCTTTATTTTTGGCCCACTCCACAAACAGCCCAACACCCCATATAATACTCCCAGGGTCAAACTTTGACCCTGAGGTCAAACGAGTCAAACAACCATCACCACCCAGCCTTCCCTCCCACTTGACCCTGCAAAACATCACCTCCACCACCCCCACTAGCATCCCCATCATCACCAACCCTCACCACTTTCACCTAACAAACAAACCTCATTAAATGTTTCCCCCTCCCCTCAAGTTATCAGACTCAATTTGCAAAAAAAGAGTTTTGGCGCCAAAAACACGTGGCATTCAATCAGAGGCCTTCCAGTGATCCAATGGCTCAGAATTGATGTGAGATTTACTCAGAAGATAAATGGAACCCTAATGGTGGCCTATAAATAGCAGAGAATTCCAAGAAGCAAAGTGTTAGCTTAATTTTCATAATTTTAGGTCGTTTAAGTAATTTTCATTTTATCTTGGTGTAATTCAGTTTCAAATTAGTGTAATCTCTCTTTTTAATGTATCTTTGAAGTTTCTTATTAATAAAAATCAAGTTCAAGTTATAATTTAGATTTTGCAAATTTCAATTTATTTTAAGTTTTAATCAAAGCTGTGTTGTTGTTATTAATAGATCTTATGGACTCTTAAGCTCATGTAGGCTCCTAGAAAGCTCAAATAAGCTTTTGGATTGGATCATCCAAAAGCTTATTTGAGCTTTCTAGGAGCCTACAAAATATATCAAATAAGCTTTTAGAAACAACTAAAACACTGCTTAGATATAAGAAAACCAAAAATACTAAATCAGTCAACCAAAGTCAAACTTGCAGGTTTTATTGAAGAATAAGCTGGAGCACAGTAAATTTTAGATGGCTGTGGGTTAGAACTCCAAGGGGGGGTGTTAGGATTGGTTCTATGGTTCTTGGTTCATTGGGTTAAGCTGGAATGCAATTTGTAAGCTCTTGAAACCTATTTCTTGATTTGTACTGTAGCATTGCTTAATCACTGCTTATTCAGCTTTTCTGTGTTTACTTAGTGATATTTAGTAATAGTATTGCTTAAAAATCATAGCTTGTTCATTAAAAATTTCAGTTGCTTTGAATTCCATTTTCACTGTCAAATTAGTATATTTGGTAATTTTGGTTAATTGTTGTTAAGACCTGTGTTTAAGGGTTCATTTTTGCTTAACATATCATAATAAGTAGTTGTAGATCAGGTTCATAAGCCCTAGCAGCCATTTGATTTGAAAAACACAAAACAGACTACTTATAAGGTGTGTTTGGATCAGGGTAATCCAAGGTGTTGTGGTGTTTCATTGTGGCTGTTTCTTGTTCATTAAAGTCACTTAGGACATAACTAGATCAGAATAACCATAAAATAGGGTCTTGTTTCAATAGAAAGTCAAAATCAAACAAAACTTGGCCAAGTTTACCCTCTGTGTTGGATTAAGTGTGGCTTATGCCCCAAATCCATTCACTTGTGAGTGGTTTAGCTTAAATTAGTCTTAATCTAGCTTAATTAGTCCATATAAGTCAATAAATCAAGATCAAAGTTCAATTAAGTCAACCTTTTACAAAATCTTAAAAAGTCAAAATTGCATACTTAGTCAGAAAACCAAAATTTCAAGGATTTTTATAGAATTTTGTGAATTTATTCAGGCTTTGAAACTTTCAGAGGTTAAAACCTATCACCTCAGCTTCAAAAATCTAGGTTTAGCTTAATTGTGGGATTTTTATTGTAGCTTGTGCATTAGCTTATTTCAACCTGCAGGGCAAACACTTGCCCTGTGCACATGTTTTGAGCAAAACTCCCAAGCCCTTAGATACTTCATTAGTGGGACCCACCTATGACTTATTGGCTTTTTGGAAAGCCATACATCCCATCTTGATACCTCAGTGCTTATTTTCTATTTTTGAGCTTATTTGATAGGGCTGCAAGCCCCATCAAGTGTAGCCATTCTCTGAGCCAACACTGATTACTCAGTGTAAGACCCCAACTTCATAGCCTCACCCAAGCTTCATTAATAAGCAATAAGCCCTGTTATTGGCTTATTGGGTAGCCTACCAGTCCACCTTCATAAGTCAACCTTTAGTTTGGACCCCTGACCTCTTTTGTGGACCCCACAGAGGTCCAATTCCACCTAGTTCAGACCTGGTTGGACTGTTTAGCTTAACAAGTGCTTATTTGTGTTTTATTGATTATTCAGTGTGCTTAAGTGTTCCATTTTGCTTATTTCTTGTTAATAATCATCTGTGAGTGCTTATTTTGTAAATTGCTTGTCTTTTCAAACATAGCTTAAGTCCTAATAAGCTTTAAGTTAACTGTTTGAACACAAGGGGGTGCACACAGCTTATTTTTAAGCTAAAACAAAAGTCACTTCACAAAAGTTTCTTATTTTCATCTTATTTTTAGCTGTCAAAAAGAAAAACACCAAAAAACCAAATTTAAAATTAGTGATAGCTTCTATTTAATAGATTCTATCTTTTTCATTTTTCATTTCAGCTTATTAATAAGCACTTTTCCATTTTTATAATTTTCTTAATTTCCTTTTACCTTTAAGTATTTATAATAATTTTCTTAGATTTTTCCTAAACAGTTTACTATTTATTAGAATTAAAAATAATTTAAATAATTAAATAAGTAATATTAGTAATTAATTAGTTTTCTTAAATTTTTATTAACAACAGTAGGTTTTTATAATTTTCCTAGGTTTTATAAATTAGTTAAGACTTTTAGAAAATATATTTTTAATTTCTACTATTCATTTTCCAATTTTCCTATTTAAATTAGTTAAATTAGATTTAAATTAATTAAAAGGTAAATAATTAGTAAAATAGCCTAAATATAATTTTTAGAAGTTTTTTATAATTTTGTAGGATTCCTGTGATGGTTAATTAGTTTTATAAATTTTTTCATAATTTTCTAAGTCATTTAGGTATTATTAGTAATTTAAAATAGTTTAATTAGTTTAATTAATTTAATTAGTTTTTAATTAATAAAAAAACTCATAAAAAGACAAAAATATTTATTTTTATTTTTTATACTTTCTTCAAGTTCATTTTAAGGTTTAGAAATTATTTTTGCAAATTTTTAGTTTAATTTGTAATCTTTATCCTTTTTAGTTTTAATTTAAATAAGGTTTAAATTAGATTTTAAATAGTTTTAATTAATTAAGTAATATTTAAATATTAAAATAATCATTTTTATAATTTCATTTTCATTTTAATTTTTCTTTTAATTTTAAGTTTTAAAAAGTTTATTTGCACCCCCTGTAGTTTGTAATTTGCTAATACCCATTTTTCTGTCTGTTACCTGATTTCAAATTGTGCATTTGTGAATATATCTGTATATCTGTTTTTGTGAATATTATATCATTATCCAAATACCAAATAACAGTAGCATAATCAATTCCCAATCATCTTGGCTACTGTCCTCAGTGCCACTCATTCTCATAAACGTTTTCCAAAAACACCATTTCAATCTCGCTGGGACATAACGACCCGGGGACAAACTATACTATCACCGGAAAATTGGAACGGAACTGTCTTTGACTTGTTGACCTTGGTCAATAATATCTGACCGTTTCGGGACCAATCAAAATTTGGCGCCGCTGCCGGGGAGGTTGTTGCGTGTTTTTAAAATCGTTTTAAGTTTAGTAGTTTTCAAAACCCTCCCTGTACAAATTTCACACAATTTGCAAAAAATTTTTGTAAAAACATCAATCATATCAAAAAAGTTCATTAACACTTTTCCTGAAGTGTTAACAACACCAAAAAAATCAAAAACAACAAAACAAACTGTGAAGTTAAATTACTTCGTTTTCTTTAAGATTACAACCTGAAACAGTTGGTATAAGGTAAGTTCTGACATTAAATTGCGAACTGAAGAGGAAACCATTTACTTCCTCTCGCCAGCCTGCGAGTAATCTTAAAAGAACGATTTCGGTTAACGAATCAGTTCCAAAAATATTTCCCAAAGTTTTCTGCACACACACCCATAAGCCCAAAAACAATTTTTTTGTTAATAAATACATAAAATCTTACCACCGCAAACCAAGGCAGAACACCTACCAACTGGGGGTGTGGACATAATAAGTTCCCAAACTTAAGATTAAAACTTGCCTTTATATCCCTGTGAGTGGTGTACCTTTTTCAAAGAAGCCATTCACTTGTGATTATTGGATTTAAGTTCACTGTGGTTTTGCCTCGATCTTGTTTTGAAAAATTGTTTTTAGTGCATGCGCACTCGGTCACAAACAAAGCGTATAATCAGAAAAACGTACCCGAGCTACGTACTGTTATTGAAGAACCAAAAAGCGAAATGGCTGATGGGCCACCACCACCACCCCCTGACCCTCCCAGGGATGAGCCAGCTCCCGATCTCCGAACGATGGAGGAGTTGTGCCATCCTACCATGCAAGGGAGGGGCGGACCTATTGCACCACTCACTATTGAGGCTACGGACTTTGGCCTCAAGCACCACATGATCCAACAAGTCCAGAATTCGTGTCAATTTCACTGATTACCGGGTGACGATGCTAACAAGCATCTTGATAAATACCTTACCGTCACCCAAAGCATGAAACAGCATGGTGTCACCGATGATGCCCTCCGGCTGTATCTCTTCCCCTATTCTCTCACCCATCATGCCACTGCATGGTTTGACCGACTCCCAAAGAATTCTATTCGTACTTTTGATGAAATGGTAACCAAGTTTTTAGCAAAATATTTTCCACCTTCCATGGTTACCAAGTTACGAAATGATATCAGCAACTTCCGGCAACGTCCCGATGAGTCTCTTTTTGAGGCTTGGGAACGTTATAAGCTAGCTATTGATCGGTGCCCTAACCACAATATGTTACAAGTTACCATCATAGATACCTTCTATAATGGTCTGACATTGAGGCACCGGGATATTCTCAATGCTGCTGCTGGTGGGACCTTTATGAAAAGGCGTCCCGAAGAATGCTATGACTTGATTGAGAACATGACTGCCCACCATAACTTTTGGGATTCCTCTGCGGAGAGGGATGAGTCATGTAAATCAATCATTCCTTCATCATCATCTCCTGAAATAATTACTCTAACCAAAAAGATGGATGATATCTCTACGGCTGTGTTGAGAATGAACCAAACGATGCAAAATTAGGTTCAAAATCAACAAGTGAAAGCCGTGGCCCGAAGTTGTGAAACTTGTGGGGGCCCACATCTTTATTCTGAGTGTCCAGCTACTGCTGGTTTTACTCAAGAGAACGTTTATGCTGCTCAAGGTTCCTACAACATGAGGGGTAATTCTTACCAACCACAAGGGGACCGTAATCTCTTGAGCTATCGTTCCAACAATTTTCTCGGACCTCCTGGTTTTAACCAAAATCAAAACCGTAACTCGAATCAGAATTGAGGAGATTTTAACCAAGGTAAAAACTCAAATTTCCAAAACCCGAACCAAAATCAAGGTCATTTTAATCATAACAATTTTCAAAATGGCAATCAAAATCAAGGTTTTCAAGGAAATTTTCAAAGAAACCAAAATCAAGGGAATTACAATCAGAGTAATTTCAATCAGAGAAACAATTTTCAGGGTAATAACAATCAAAATCAAGGGAATTTTCAAAACAACCGTGTTCAAAATTTTCCTACTCAAAATCAAAACGTTGTTCCACCCTCGTCTTCCTCCGATGAAGTGCTAAAACAATTCATGAAAGCACAAGAGGAAACGAATATGTTATTGATCAGCAAGATCTCTGAGCTTCAGAAGTCTTTAAATGATCGACCCTCGGGCCCGGGTACACTACCGAGCAACACGATTGCTAACCCGAGGGGCGATGTCAAAACGATCACTACCCGAAGTGGGGTATCATACAATGGACCCATGATTCCCTCTACCTCTTCTTCTCCTCCTACTAAGGTAGCGGAACGTGAACCTGAGGTTACTACGGATACGGTACTTCCTACTAATAACGGAGGTACCAACAACGTCCACCCTTAAGTTGTCCCGGTCCCGACTCGTAAGTCGAAAGTTGTATTTGATCCTCCTGTGAGTTCTGATAAAATTCCAAAGAACGATCCTAAGCCTTCAATTCCATATCCTTCACGTATGAATGATCAAAAGAACCGCGAAAGAGCTAATCATCAGATGGAAAAATTTTATCAAATTTTCCAAGAGTTACACTTCGATATTAGCTTCGCGGATGCTCTTCTTCTCATGCCTAAGTTTGCTTCAACAATCAAAAATCTGATAAGCAACAAAGAAAAACTCTGTGAGATGGCAAAAACTCCACTTAACGAGCATTGCTCAGCAGTGCTCTTGAAAAAGCTTCCTGAAAAGCTTGGAGATCCCGGGAAATTTCTCATTCCTTGTATTTTCCCGGGGATGGTTGAATGCTTTGCCTTAGCCGATCTTGGTGCAAGCATTAACCTGATGCCTTACACAGTCTAGAAAAGACTCTCTCTTCCTGCTCTCACTCCTACCTGCATGACTCTCGAGCTTGCAGACCGTACTATATCTCGTCCTCTCGGCATTGCCGAAGATGTCTTCGTGAAAGTAGGAAAGTTCCATTTTCTGGCAGATTTCGTGATTGTTGATTTCGATGCTGACCCAAGAGTTCCTCTCATTCTCGGGAGGGGATTCTTAAGAACGGGTCGTGCTCTAATCGATGTATTCGAAGAAGAAATCACTCTACGTGTTGGTGGTGAAGCCATCACATTCAATCTTGATCAGACTTCAAGATACTCCTCCAACTATGACGCTGAAACGGTTAACCGAATTGACATCATCGATGTTGCATCTGAGGAATATTCTCAAGAAGTCATTGGTTTCTCAGCAAGTGGCAGTACCACTCTTTCTATTGATCCTATCATTTCCGACTCTTCCCCTTCTCTCACCCCGTTTGAGGGAAGTGACTTCCTTCTGGAAGAGGTCGAGGCTTTTCTTGCTCAGGATAGCTCAATTCCTCATGGGGTTGATGAAAACTATCTTGACCCGGAGGGGGACATTCTTCTTCTTGAAAGATTGTTAAATGACAATCCTTCACCCTCTCCGTCTCCAAAAATACTTCATAAAGAGGAAGTCAAAAATGTTGAAATAACTGAAGACTTTCCCGAGGTTGAGCTCAAGGACTTGCCTCCTCATCTAGAATATGCATTTCTGGAGGGTGATAATAAATTACCCATCATTATTGCTAAAGACTTAAAAGATGAGGAAAAGGCAGCACTTCTAAAGGTTCTTAAGTCACACAAGCAAGCAATTGCTTGGAAACTCTCCGACATTAAGGGCATAAGCCCGAACTTTTGTACACACAAAATCTTAATGGAGGATGACTTTAAGCTAGCAGTGCAACAACAGAGAAGGGTAAATCCCAAAATCCACGAAGTTATCAAACAAGAGGTTCTAAAACTTCTTGATGCGGGGTTAATTTACCCTATATCTGACAGTCCTTGGGTTAGCCCAATTCATTGTGTTCCTAAAAAGGGTGGCATAACCGTTGTCACCAATGAGGAAAATGAATTGATTCCGACTCGTTTGGTCACGGGTTGGTGAGTATGTATTGACTATCGAAAGTTGAATGAAGCCACCCGTAAAGACCATTTTCCTCTCCCTTTTATGGACCAGATGCTCGAAAGACTTGCGGGGAATGAATACTACTGCTTCCTCAATGGTTTCTCGGGTTACTTCCCCATTGATGCACAGGATCAAGAGAAAACTACCTTCACATGCCCCTACGGAACTTTTGCTTACAGACGTATGCCTTTCGGCTTATGTAATGCACCAGGCACGTTCCAAAGGTGCATGATGTCTATCTTTTCTAACATGATCGGGAAAACCATGGAGGTATTTATGGATGACTTTTCAGTCATCGGGGATTCATTCCAGTCTTGTCTCTCCCACTTGGAACAGATGCTTAAACGTTGCAAAGAAACGAATTTAAGTCTCAACTGGGAGAAGAGCCATTTTATGGTTAAAGAGGGCATTGTCCTCGGCCATAAAATTTCAAAGAACGGGATTGAGGTTGACAAAGCCAAAATCGATGTCATTGCTAAATTACCTCATCCCACCACCGTTAAAGGTGTTAGGAGCTTTTTGGGTCATGCCGGCTTCTACCGTAGGTTTATCCAAGATTTCTCTAAGATTGCCCGGCCTATGACCCATCTCCTCGAGAAGGATGCTCCTTTCATCTTCTCTCCTGAGTGCATCGAAGCTTTTGAAACATTAAAGAAAAAGCTTACCGAGGCACCGATTCTTGTTGCCCCCGATTGGGACCTCCCTTTTGAGCTTATGTGCGATGCTAGTGATTTTGCCATAGGTGCGGTCTTGGGGCAACGAAAAGCAAAATACTTTCAGCCTATACACTACGCAAGCAAAACTATGACCGAGGCTCAAAGTCATTACACCACCACTGAAAAAGAACTCCTAGCTGTGGTGTATGCCTTTGAAAAATTTCGGCCATACTTAATCCTGACCAAATGCGTGGTGTATACGGATCACTCGGCTTTGAAGTACCTATTTGCAAAGCAAGATGCAAAGCCGAGGCTACTCCGTTGGGTTCTCCTCCTCCAAGAATTTGATATCATTATCCGTGATAAAAAAGGAGCCGAGAACCTTGCTGCTGATCATCTCTCACGATTAGAAAACCCTCATCAGGATGTGTCCGAGAAACAGGAAATAAATGAAACATTTCATCTCGAGACACTCAATGCGGTTGCTTTTCGTGGTGACTCTACTACCCCATGGTTTGCCGACTTTGCAAATTACCATGCGGGTAACTTCATCGTGAAGGGGATGACGTCCCAACAGAAGAACAAATTCTTCAAAGACGTTAAACATTACTTCTGGGACGACCCCTATCTCTTCAAAATCTATGCCGATCAAGTCATCAGGCGATGTGTATACGGACAGGAAGCCGCTGATATTCTCAAGGCTTGCCATGCTGGACCCACCGGGGGCCACCATAGTCCTACCTACACCGCCAAAAAGGTGTTTGACTCTGGTTTCTATTGGCCCACAATCTATAAGGATGCCCACGAGTTAGTCAAAGCTTGTGATGCTTGTCAGCGTCACGGTAATATTTCACAAAAGAACGAAATGCCACAAAATGCCATTCAAGTTTGTGAAATCTTTGACGTCTGGGGCATTGATTTTATGGGGCCATTCCCATCTTCTCGTGGAAACAAATACATTCACGTGGCTGTTGACTACTTGTCAAAATGGGTTGAGGCTAAGGCCTTACCCACTAACGATGCCCGAGTTGTTGTGAAATTCTTGAAATCCCTCTTTGCTCGTTTTGGAACTCCTCGTGCCATCATTAGTGATCGCGGTACACACTTTTGCAATGATCAATTCGCAAAAGTCATGCTTAAGTACGGTGTTACTCATCGTCTTTCTACCGCGTATCACCCACAAACAAGTGGGCAGGTGGAGGTTTCAAACCGTGGTATTAAACGGATTCTTGAGAGGACCGTAGGTGAAAACCGTGCTTCCTGGTCGGACAAACTAGATGATGCACTCTGGGCCTTCCGTACAGCTTACAAAACACCCATCGGGTGTACTCCCTACAAGCTTGTATACGGGAAGGCGTGTCATTTACCGATCGAGCTCGAGCACAAAGCCTACTGGGCCTTGAAACATGCAAACTATGATCTTCATAAAGCGGGTGATCACCGTAAGGTTCAACTCAATGAATTAAACGAACTTCGTGATCAAGCCTACGAGAACTCTTTGATCTACAAAGAAAAGACAAAGAAGATTCACGACTCCAAGATTAAGAACCGCGTTTTCAACGTCGGTGACAGAGTCCTTCTTTTCAACTCAAGGTTAAAGATCTTCTCGGGGAAATTAAAAACCCGATGGACTGGACCATTCACTGTTGCTAAAGTATATCCATATGGGACTGTTGAGTTATCTCAACCCGAAGGTCCCAACTTCAAAGTGAATGGTCATCGTTTGAAACATTATTTTGGAGAGGACATACCATCCATGGTTGTCCCGGATCTCCAAACTTTCCCCATGGACCAATGAATTCGGGGATCGAGTCAAGCTAATGACTCGGTGAACAAAATGTTAATACAAATATCGCCTAAAAACGTTATTTATATTTACGATCTTTGCTAAGTTTTGTTAATGACAAAGTACAAACTTTAGATTGTAGTAAAACATCATTTTAGTTTAAGTCTTGTATAACTAGTCTTTACATTTCTTTTTAAACTTAACATTGTTTTTATTTCCTTAACAAGAAAGTATTTCTTTAATAAGAAAGTGTCACATCTCATCAATGCGCATTTATGGTAAGTTTATGTGTTTAACTATCCATGAAGTTCTTACACACTTTGGAAGTATTCCATGTTCGATACAATGCATGTTGACTAGTATTTAGTAGATGTGACATTGCTTGTTTATACACACTTTGGAAGTATTCCATGTTTGGTACAATGCATGTTGACTAGTAATTAGTAGATGTGACATTGCTTGTTTATGTGTTTGACTATCCATGAAGTTCTTACACACTTTGGAAGTATTCCATGTTTGGTGCAATGCATGTTGACTAGTATTTAGTAGATGTGACATTGTTTGTTTTGGAGTGATTTATTGTAAGTTTGGTTGAACAGTTCTAGCGGACCCCTGGAGGAACATGGGCGGACCCCTTCTGAGGGTACCGCCATGTCCGCCAGACTGCTGACTTCCTTTGGTATAAATACCAAAGGACTTGCAAGAAATCCCTCATCACTTAGAGTCATATTTTACACATATTCTCTCATTATACTCAGTAGCTACTAACTTGTGTGATTCTCTTATGTAGCAAAGGAGTTCACATATTCATCTAAGAAGTTACAAGTTTCAACTCTAAGTAGCAAGACTTGTTAGCTTTGTTATCTATAGACTTTGGTAGTTTATACTTCATGTGTATCTTGTATAGAAGTGATCGGTTTGTATTTTAGGCCTCAAAATACATAGTGTGTCGGGAGTGGTTGTACCCTTGTAAAAGAACTAACGGGAGTGGTTGTACCCTTGGGAAAGAACTTGACATCTAGCTTCGTGTCGGTAAAAGTGTAAGCGACGATGGGAGTGGTTGTACCCGTGTAAAAGAACTCGACATCTAACTTAGTGTCGATAAAAGTATAAGCGACGTTGTAAAGGTTTCTCCACCAGGAAAGGAGTTTGTTGATTAGTGCTTGTTACTCTCGAGTTGGAAACTCGGGGCGTGGATGTAGGGCAAGGAAAAAGAGTCATTGTAGCCGAACCACGATAAACAATCGTGTTGTGGTTTGATCGTTTCTTTCTTTATCTTTGCTTATTACATATTGTCTTTAGTTTGAATTGCTAATCACACGTAAAGCTTTTCAAAGAAGTAAACAAGTAAAGTTGTGTTTATATCTTTAAACAAACGTAAAGCTTTTCAAAGAACTAAACAAGTAAAGTTAGGATTGTTATTTACACGTAAAGCTTTTCAAGGAATTGAACATATAATGTTGTGTTTATATCTTTAAACAAACGCAAAGTTTCAAAAGATAATCAAGCTAAAAAGGATTTAAAAAGCAGTAAACTATTCAACCCCCCTTCTAGTTTTCCACAATTGGCATCAGGAGCTACATTACTCAAGATCTTTAAAATAGAATGTATTTTAAAACTTGGATCGATCCATGAATTTTGAAAATCTCAAAGAAGGGCAACCTATTCAAAACCAACCGCTATTTGAAAAAGAAAACTTACTTGAATGGAAAAGTAATTTTGAAAAATATGTGAAATCAATTGATCAAGATCTTTGGCATATTATTTCTTTTGGTAATTTCAAACCAAAGAAAACAAGTTTTTGAAAACCAAGATAACTATCTTAAACTTGATAAAAATACTAAAGCTAAAACAATGCTTTACAAAGCTTTAGTACCAAATATGAAAGAATGTATTTTTGTCAAAAGGCTAATGATGTTTGGAAAAATATGGTAAACTTTCATCAAGGAATATGTCAAGTCAAAGATGATCAATTTGATCTTACATATGAATTAGAAGTTTTAGATAAACTAATTGATAGACACTTAGTAGAAGTTAATACATGTGCTACTAGTTTAAATGTTTTAAATGAAGGTACAAGTGAAGATGAGTACGTGTGTTTTGATGAACCTGCTTGCGTATCTTGGAATGTAATGGATGTTGACGAAGACAATGATCCGGTAGTTAATTGTCAATTTATTGAAACAACAAGCAAGGTGTTAGTAAAGGTGATTACTCGTGTCAAGCTCGTAGTAGTCTTGCTTGCGATTCATGGAATAACTCGGATAAAGATGAAGTCAATCATCCGGTTTGTGATTCTAAACTAGATAAAACATCAAGCAAGGTACACTTTGAAACCAAACTCTTTTGCTTTGATTAATTTATCCTAGAGTTTTCTAAACTAGAAAATGAGTCTAAACGTTTATGCAACATGGACCTAAAAACTATCTTCAAGAATGAGTCTTCAAAATCTCTTAAGAATATCTTTGAAAAGAAAATCTTATTAGAAGATAAAATGTCTAGAATTGAGAGTAATGTTGAAATTAATCTAGAATGTAAATTATGTCTAGATTACAAACATGAGATTAAAATGCAAAATGAGAAAGGAAAAATTATTAGTTAAATTTGATGAAAGCTCAAAATCTTTTGAAAGATTTTTGAGGAGTCAAAGGTTGTTTAAAGATAAAACCGGATTAGGATTTAACACATAAGCATCATCAACTAATAAAACAAAGCATGTAAAATTTGTCAAACCTTGAAGAGAAATTTAGAGATAATTCAATCTCTAATAGAAACTCATGATAAAAGGATTAAGACTATCATTCTCTATACCTTTATATGATTATCTAACCTTCTTGGATACATGAGTTATTGAGTTTCAAAGCGTGTCGTCAAACCAAGTTTTTACGCGTAATGCTTATCCGCTTGATAGCATCTCTATGCAATTTAAAAGGTACGCATTACTTCAACTTGACTTTGATTGTATCTTGTTTCTAGCATTATGTGTTCGAATATATGTTATTTGTAATACTCTAGAGTGTCTACCTGCTATTTGTAAATAACTAAGATTAGATTCTATGCAACAAGGAATTTAGTCTTTAGTACTAGTAGGAGATATAAGGTGTTTTGGTTCTTTAACCATCAAGAGATAAACACGAAAAACTCTTGAGTATGTCTCACTCAACTCTTGCTTACAAGTGAGCTAACTAAGAATTTCCTAAGTGTTAAAATGTCTAACACTTTTGTGATGCTTGCAAAACAAACCTTTGTTAAACAATTTTCTCAAACACCATACTTTGAGTCTTTAATTGTGTTTTTCTTCAATCACTCCTTTATGATAATCTCACATAAAACACACAAGGTGAAATAAATCACATTAGCATATATTAGGATGTATGAAAGAAAATGAGTTTTCAACATCGAGGATTTACACATCAAATGTGACACATCGTCTCATGATGTTGTACCTCTTGGACTTTTTCAAAATAAATAGAGTTCATAGTGTCTTAAGTAAGAAAACCCAAAGAGTCGAGGAGTCGTTGAATATGACATTTAACGAGTGATCTCCTACTTCTATGATATCATCTTTGGTAGATGATAACTTAGTCGAAAGTCCAATGATGGCAAGACAAGTATGTTGTGTAAAACATTAAGAATAAAAGTATAAAATAACATCTCCTCACCATGAGACAAACATTGAATCAAGCAAAATTGACATAAGTTATAAAACTTGATTTATAGGTCATAGTTGTGTCTAAACAAATTCAACAAAAACAATTTTTGGAATTTAGAATAAAACAACTAGTGAAACGAAATTGATATTTCAAAGTAATCAAGTGAGTATAGTGTCAATATTTGAAAGACCTTTTGATAATAAAAGCAAGCCACAAAAGCAAGGGATTTTAACTTAAAGACATTCCTGGTTGCTCTCTTGTTCTCAATGGTTAAGTTATTGATGACTTATCAAGAATGAGATTAGTAAATCCGTAGGTAAAACTAAATGTAGAGAAATGTTTGGAAGACTAATTGTTCTCATAACAATTAGATTCAACATTATGTTTATCTTTTGTCTATGAGCTCGTGTTAAAGAAGATCCTAAAACAACTCTTTAGTTGAGCCTATTTGGATACATCATAAGGTACTACACAACTAGGATTATGGTCTCCCTAAAGAACGGGAATAGAAACCATAGTGTTTGACAAATGGAATTATGTCGGTAATAAGTTGATAAGAAAAGCACAAGTGATACTTGCACTTTTATACTTACTTACCCAATGATTCTCCAAAACGCGTATGATTCTCAAATTAGTATCGGATGGAGAAGCACATCAACAAGCTCCGCTTGAACAAGCAAACTCGCATCAACAACGGAATTCATCTTATCAACATTGTTATACCTTTAACAAAGGAAGCATCGACTTCAACGACAATTCAATCCATTATGTTCTTAATTGACATATTGTGATCCATCATCATCGTCTTGGTAAAAATGTTCATTGAGGAACATCTTAACTAAGAAAGTCTTATACGTTAACCATTCTATCAACGTTTTCACAAAACCTCTTGAATGAGAAGCATTCATCATCCCTAGGCTTAGTCAAGGACTCATAAGACCTAAAACCTTAGTTTTGAACATTAGGATAAAACCACAAAAATCAAGACAATTCCTTTTGAGTTTTCCCTGCAGATCCCACGGCACCCTCAGACCATACGGGCGGAACCCACTTTTTGGTTCCGCCTAGTCCGCCAAATCTACAGGATATTTTATTTTTAATTTCAAAACCAAACACCTCTTTACTCACAACTCCAACTTACCATCAGCCCATAAGATTCACAAAATGAGCAAAACTTCAAGCATATTCCTCATAACCTTTCATCACTCGAACCTCAAACAACCAATATGAAATGAGAAACCGAATTATCCTTTGTCATATCAATATCGAGTCATCCACCATTTCCATGCCCTCAAAGAAACCAAGAGTCAATATCATCTTCACCAATAACTCCACCTAGTCATCTTCACAAGAAGATTCCACAATATAACCAAACAAGTGTGTCATCCCCACTATAACCTAACCTATTAAGATTAAACCACCTTTCATGATACATAAACCTATGTTCTCCTTTGTGTCGCTCTTTGAAACAAAGGGCAATTGTCATATCCATACTCTCATTAACATATTTGTCTATGTCGTCAAAAGTCAAGTGAATTTCATTATGAAATGCGTCTCTTCCACTTTCTAGCAAGTGAAGAACACAAAGAAGATATCCAAGCTTTAAGTGTTGTCAAACAATCACCACCTCGTTTCACATATCCACTCTTAGTCGTCACCCATACTTTACCACCGTTCACCACATTGTTAAAACAAATGAAAAATGTCATTGAAACATCACTTGCATTATAAAACATTTTTAAGCATCAAAACAAGTCAAGTTAACTGCACCTCCACATTGCTTTCATATAGGCACACACTAGAACATTCACATTACAATAGTCGTTTACTTAGACTAAATGTGAAATTTTGATTTTCTAGGAATCATCATGCCTCCTCTAACTCACTACGACCACAAGGACACCATAAAGTACCTACCCAAACACCACAAAACCAAAGGTCTTACTCAAACTCAAATCGTTGTCTTCAAAGCCTTAGAAAAACGATATGTCCATAAGGGTAGAACCATTGATCCATCCTTCTTAGAAGGTACAAACCTCTATACGGAATTTGCCACAATCAACTTTAGAATGTCTCTTAGAAATCGACGAGCCTATTTGTTCTAGGTTCATTTTAGAATTCTATGCATCCGTCACCCTCTCCAAGGATGAGTATGGTCGCATGTCTATTAACTTTAGGGCTAGTAGTCATCAATACTCCTTCACTCTCGAGGAGTTTGCTCAAATCCTAGGTGTCCCAAACCATGGTACTTGCATCTACTCCAACTTGCACTCCCTCTCAACTCTTGACACATTCTTTGACCGCATCCATCCCTATGATACCCCTCTTGTGTCCAAAGATGAACTTCGTGACCACCTCTTCATTAGGACAACACTAGGAGAACTAGAACCGGAAATGAGGTCATCAAGGATCCATATGGAATGGAATTCAATGAACTCAAGCCCCAATTCAAGGAATGGGAAGAACTCCTTAAAACCAATGTAATTAGCACCATAGGAAACCGGGATCACATCAATATTTGCCTTTACTACATGCTCTACTCCTTGTCCGTTAGGCAACCCTTCAACCTTGTCTAATACATGACCAAGAGAATGACCGACATTCCCGTGCAAGGCACAACGTCTATGCCATATGGAATGCTCTTGACCCGTCTCTTTAGGTTCATCTCTCCCATTCCATCAACTCCTAGAGGTCTTCACCTAGACTACTCTCTTATTCCACACGCTTTTGTCCCACTAAGTGATAGGAGAACCTACAAAGCCCAAAGTAAACATTTTCCAATTCTAGGCTTTGCCCAAATCTAGGCTCCCACATCAAGAATACATTTCCAACTTTTGGATATTCCAAATGAGTCGGCGGAGTTCAAGCAAACAAAGGGGATGTTCAAAAACATCGAGAGATTTCTTGAAATGCTCAAGAAGAAGATTGACCGTCTGTGAGAGTGGGTGTGTAGGAGTGTTTGGCACTAGGTGCTAGTTGAACGATTTGGTCATTTAAACATTACGTGTTATGTATTTGTGTGTTGGTAAGATATTTGGTACTATTTGGAACTTGTAGGAACTAACAATGATGCAGGAAGACAACATTTGTCAAGTTGTCAAATTTTCATGTTTATGAAATTTTCACTAAGTATAGTGAAATTCTCGACCTCAAGGTCAAAGTCCTATGATATGTGTGTTTACATGTTCAATTCTTGCATTGCCTAACTAGATATGCAGTATCTTTTTTATTTTAGGAGTTTTCAAAAAATTTGAAAATCGTCTCGCGGGTCAAAATCGCGGACTGCCAATTTTTTCAGCCCTGGCGGTACCCAAAATTGGGGTCCGCCAGTGTAATTTCTGGGAAACCCAGAAATGGCCCAACGGACCAGACGGAACCCAAAACAGGGTTCCGCCTGTGTATTGTGAGGGTTCCGCCAGTCACCTGCAGAAAATTTTTGTCATTTTTCTTAAGTCCAAAACTTGTAAAGTGTCAAACCATTATCCTAAGTGAGAAACATCTTCCATTAACTCCAATAACCATATTAGAACAACTCTCACTCACTAAAACAATTAGGAAGCCACTTCCCTCCAAAAATTCAAATTCAAACATAACTAACCCAAGGAACCCTTTTAAAGGATCCTTCAAACCACTGAAACATTTTCAACCAAATCACATCCCATGATCACAAAGCATTGAGTGCATATGTTGATCTTTCACTCCACCCTATTCCATTGAATTAACATCAAATGATGTGACATGGCCATGAAAATCATTTGAAACCTCATTCTTTGAATGGTAGAACATCAAATCCAAACACCCATTTCAACACCTTTTCAACCTTATAAATTTGAAAGTTTTGCAACAATTCAAATCACACCATAACCATCAAAATCCTTCTCAAAAACCACTAGGATTAGTGTCAAACCTTGTTACTTCAACAAAACCGTCAAGTCAAGCTCATCATCTTCAAGTGATGCTTCGCTTAACATTTCTTCACCTATCCAAGATTTCCTTAAACTCACTACCTCAACACCATCCTCAACACATTTCAATACCAATGTGATCACTATTCAAGATTTGCTTAATCTTGCTACTTCAACACTTACACCAATGGAACTTTTCCATACACCACCAACATCACCACATCCACTATTGGAAACTTTTGAAAACCTATCACCTAAACCATCAAGCCCTCCATCATTGTCATTTTTTAACACCATTGCCGAAATGGAAACCCAACAACAACCAACATTTCAACCAAATGAGTCATTGGATGATGCACCTCATCCACCGTCATTGCTTGAGAGTTTGGCCTACCGTTATGCTAAATCCTCAATTTTTCCAAATGATCAAGGTCATACACACCTAAAATCATTTGTGTTTTAACCCATTCACAAAAACCTTCATGGTAACCATTTACAAATAACCAAGCCTACACCATTTTGTTCAAACAAAAACCACCACAATAACAATAACTACCACCACCACAAGAACCTTCCCAACACTTTGAATCTCTATTTTCTTCGTATAAGAAAATAAAAGCATCTCAATGATCTTCCACCAAGACCAACAACAACCACCACCGAAAACCATTGTTGTTTCACCCTATCCAATAAAATGAGGTTTGTCCTAAACCACATTTTGGATAGTCTCAAGTTTAGAGTCTCCAAAATGAAACAAAACCATTTCTTTTGGAAATTGTTTCTCATTAAAACCAACAAACCAAGTTTAGAGCCCCAACACCACCTCATGTTTAGAGTCTCCAAAATGAAACAAAACCGTTTCTTTTGGAAAATGTTTTACCATTTAAACCAATAAACCAAAACTGTGTCATCCTCTCAACCTTCAAAATAAAGCCCGCTACAACCCTCAACACACATTTTCATCCTTAAACAACCTTAGCCTTGTTTTTGGAAAATGTTTCTCATTAAGGAAAATGATGATTTCCTTGTTGCTTTTCATATTCTTAGTTTATTTTTAGTTTTTCTTTATTTTTAGAAGTAGGATGGTGTCATCCAAATTTCTTGTCTTTGACTTCTTTAAGAGTCAAAATTTTACATGAAATGAATCTCATTACACTACAAGGTTTTCATTGTTTGTTGACCATTTAGGTATAATAAGTGAAATATACCTTGCTATGGTACCATACATATATCTTGTGTTGTTTAAACTAATCTTTCTTTTTGTAGGACCATTTTCCATGTTTTCCTCCCTTGATACTCCATTTAGGGGAGTAATATTCAAGGGGGAGCATGAGTGTTGTACTATTTCACTTCACAAACTCTTAGTTGTGTTTAAACATGAAATACTTTCATGACTTATCTTGTGCAACAACTAACCTTTTCCTTGTAGGTTCAAAATCCATGTCTCCTCTCTTGGCACTCCATTTAGGGGGAGTATCGTCCAAGGGGGAGCAAGTCTTACTTCCACTTCGCTACTCTTCTTTTTGTTTCGACAAAAAGGGGGAGAATTTATATAAACTTGTGCTTACTTGTGCTTATCACCTCATCTTTGCAAAAACAAGTTTTTATACTAACTTTATAAGACTTAACACTAAAACTAGTGACTTACTTATAAATAAAGTTTATGTTTTGTCATCAACAAAAAGGGGGATATTGTTAATACAAATATCGCCTAAAAACGTTATTTATATTTTACGATCTTTGCTAAGTTTTGTTAATGACAAAGTACAAACTTTAGATTGTAGTAAAACATCATTTTAGTTTAAGTCTTGTATAACTAGTCTTTACATTTCTTTTTAAACTTAACATTGTTTTTATTTCCTTAACAAGAAAGTATTTCTTTAATAAGAAAGTGTCACATCTCATCAATGTGCATTTATGGTAAGTTTATGTTTTTAACTATCCATGAAGTTCTTACACACTTTGGAAGTATTCCATGTTTGATACAATGCATGTTGACTAGTATTTAGTAGATGTGACATTGCTTGTTTATGTGTTTGACTATCCATGAAGTGCTTACACACTTTGGAAGTATTCCATGTTTGGTACAATGCATGTTGACTAGTAATTAGTCTTTACATTTCTTTTTAAACTTAACATTGTTTTTATTTCCTTAACAAGAAAGTATTTCTTTAATAAGAAAGTGTCACATCTCATCAATGTGCATTTATGGTAAGTTTATGTGTTTAACTATCCATGAAGTTCTTACACACTTTGGAAGTATTCCATGTTTGGTGCAATGCATGTTGACTAGTATTTAGTAGATGTGACATTGTTTGTTTTGGAGTGATTTATTGTAAGTTTGGTTGAACAGTTCTGGCGGACCCCTTGAGGAACATGGGCGGACCCCTTCTGAGGGTACCGCCGTGTCCGCCAGACTGCTGACTTCCTTTGGTATAAATACCAAAGGACTTGCAAGAAATCCCTCATCACTTAGAGTCATATTTTACACATATTCTCTCATTATACTCTGTAGCTACTAACTTGTGTGATTCTCTTATGTAGCAAAGGAGTTCACATATTCATCTAAGAAGTTACAAGTTTCAACTCTAAGTTGCAAGACTTGTTAGCTTTGTTATGTATAGACTTTGGTAGTTTATACTTCATGTGTATCTTGTATAGAAGTGATCGGTTTGTATTTTAGGCCTCAAAATACATAGTGTGTCGGGAGTGGTTGTACCCTTGTAAAAGAACTAACGGGAGTGGTTGTACCCTTGGGAAAGAACTCGACATCTAGCTTAGTGTTGGTAAAAGTGTAAGCGACGATGGGAGTGGTTGTACCCGTGTAAAAGAACTCGACATCTAGCTTATTGTCGGTAAAAGTATAAGCGACGTTGTAAAGGTTTCTCCACCGGGAAAGGAGCTTGTTGATTAGTGCTTATTACTCTCGAGTTGGAAACTCGGGGCGTGGATGTAGGGCAAGGAAAAAGAGTCCTTGCAGCCGAACCACGATAAACAATCGTGTTGTGGTTTGATCATTTCTTTCTTTATCTTTGCTTATTACATATTGTCTTTAGTTAGAATTGCTAATCACATGTAAAGCTTTTCAAAGAAGTAAACAAGTAAAGTTGTGTTTATATCTTTAAACAAACGTAAAGCTTTTCAAAGAACTAAACAAGTAAAGTTAGGATTGTTATTTGCACGTAAAGCTTTTCAAGGATTTGAACATATAATGTTGTGTTTATATCTTTAAACAAACGCAAAGTTTCAAAAGATAATCAAGCTAAAAAGGATTTAAAAAGCGGTAAACTATTCAACCCCCCTTCTAGTTTTCCACACAAAAATTAGCAAAATATGGGTTTTCACCCATATCTCTGACTTCTTTCTACTTTCTACCACTCTAGTGTGGGGGAGTGGCCGTCCCCCACCTTTTGAAAAGTAAATATGTATAAAAGTTTCAGTAAAAAAAAATGAATGAAAATGTTTATATGTACATATAAATAAAGTGAAAAATAAAATTGATATTTCCACAATTAGCTTCAAATATTAGCTTTTTCCGTTCAGAGATTCGGCATAATAGCCGGGACTTTGAATATAGAGGACAATATTCAATTCTAGTGTGGGGGGGGGGGGGGGATTCTTGCGAATTTTATCACAAAATACTTTCTAAGTACCCCCATTTTGCCCTAAATTTTTCAAAATTTTTTCACTTTATTTCAAAATTTTTGTGGTAATCAGTCCGCCATATCTAAATGACAAAAGGATTGGCTAGTCCAGGAGCAAACGACTCTTGGTAAAGACATCTCAAACCCGTTGATGGCTTGCAATTTGCCCAAAATTGTATGGTAAATCAACTCGCCATATCCCATAAAGTGAATGAGTTGGCTAGCCCGCAAGATTATGGCTTTTGGTAAAGGCCGTGGAAAATCCATAATTGGTAATCAGCTCACCAAGATGTTGACTTAGTCCATCAAGAGTTAGCTAGTCCAGAAGCAAACGGCTATTGGTAAAGACTAATCAAATCCGTTGACAGCTGGTGGTTTGCTCAAAATCACATGGTTATCAGGTGGACCATAGTTCTTACTTGAATCGATACATCTGGCTACTCCAGAAGTGATGGCTTTTGGTAAAGAGTTTTTCAAATCCATCAAAGTTTTCTCAAAAGATTGCTAGGGACTAGCAATGTTTTAGTGTGGGGGATTGATGAGTGTGTAAATACTCATCATTTTTACCTTTTCTGAACTGCCAAAACATCTAAAAACACTCAATATTGTATCAAAATAGTGAAAATATCTCAGGAATGTGTTTTATTTGTTTCAAATGCAAAATAATCAAAAACAGATGAAAAACGTACAAAGTTTGCAAAATTGGCAGTTTCAGTCCCTCAACTTTCAAAAGTTGTCAAATCTAGTCCCTGATTGTTCTAAAAACTTGAAAAAGTCACCAAAGGTCCTTTTAAATCAAAAAGTTACATAATTAGTCCTTTGGTGCAAAGTTTCACAAAATGTCAAGTTTAGTCCCTAAAGTTTGGAAAATTGTCAAAAATGGTCCCTGGGATATTAAAACTTTGAGAAAAACAATTTTTGTCCTTGAACTTCTCATATATGGCAGGATTGGTCCTTGATTGGCAAAGTTTGGTAAAATTTCACATTTGGTCCCTGAAGTTTGAAATATTGGCAGAAATAGTCCCTGGGAAATTTAAAATGGAAAAATCAACTTTGGACCTCATACTATTCATCATTGGCAGGAATCACCCTTTAAAATACTTTGGAAAGATGCCAAGTCTCACCCCTCAAAATTCGGGAAATTACAAAAATGGTCCTTGTGATACATTAAACCAAACTGGACCCTTATTAAACCAAATCCAATCCACATCCCTATCCAAGCCCACCCTTTGTTTTTTGCCCACTCCACAAACAGCCCAACACCCCATATAATACTCCCAGGGTCAAACTTTGACCCTGAGGTCAAACGAGTCAAACAACCATCACCACCCAGCCTTCCCTCCCACTTGACCCTGCAAAACATCACCTCCACCACCCCCCACTAGCATCCCCATCATCACCAACCCTCACCACTTTCACCTAACAAACAAACCTCATTAAATGCTTCCCCCTCCCCTCAAGTTATCAGACTCAATTTGCAAAAAAAGAGTTTTGGCGCCAAAAACACGTGGCATTCAATCAGAGGCCTTCCAGTGATCCAATGGCTCAGAATTGATGTGGGATTTACCCAAAAGATAAATGGAACCCTAATGGTGGCCTATAAATAGCAGAGAAGTCCAAGAAGCAAAGTGTTAGCTTAATTTTCATAATTTTAGGTCGTTTAAGTAATTTTCATTTTATCTTGGTGTAATTCAGTTTCAAATTAGTGTAATCTCTCTTTTTAATGTATCTTTGAAGTTTCTTATTAATAAAAATCAAGTTCAAGTTATAATTTAGATTTTGCAAATTTCAATTTATTTTAAGTTTTAATCAAAGTTGTGTTGTTGTTATTAATAGATCTTATGGACTCGTAAGCTCATTTAGGCTCCTAGAAAGCTCAAATAAGCTTTTAGAAACAACTAAAACACTGCTTAGATATAAGAAAACCAAAAATACTAAATCAGTCAACCAAAGTCAAACTTGCAGGTTTTATTGAAGAATAAGCTAGAGCACAGTAAATTTGGGATGGCTGTGGGTTAAAACTCCAAGGGGGGGTGTTAGGATTGGTTCTATGGTTCTTGGTTCATTGGGTTAAGCTGGAATGCAATTTGTAAGCTCTTGAAACCTATTTCTTGATTTGTACTATAGCATTGCTTAATCACTGCTTATTCAGCTTTTCTGTGTTTACTTAGTGATATTTAGTAATAGTATTGCTTAAAAATCATAGCTTGTTCATTAAAAATTTCAGTTGCTTTGAATTCCATTTTCACTGTCAAATTAGTATATTTGGTAATTTCAGTTAATTGTTGTTAAGACCTGTGTTTAAGGGTTCATTTTAGCTTAACATATCATAATAAGTAGTTGTAGATCAGGTTCATAAGCCCTAGCACCCATTTGATTTGAAAAACACAAAACAGACTACTTATAAGGTGTGTTTGGATCAGGGTAATCCAAGGTGTTGTGGTGTTTCATTGTGGCTGTTTCTTGTTCTTTAAAGTCACTTAGGACATAACTAGATCAGAATAACCATAAAACAGGGTCTTGTTTCAATAGAAAGTCAAAATCAAACAAAACTTGGCCTAGTTTACCCTCTGTGTTGGATTAAGTGTGGCTTATGCCCCAAATCCATTCACTTGTGAGTGGTTTAGCTTAAATTAGTCTTAATCTAGCTTAATTAGTCCATATCAGTCAATAAATCAAGATCAAAGTTCACTTAAGTCAACCTTTTACAAAATCTTAAAAAGTCAAAATTGCATACTTAGGCAGAAAACCAAATTTTCAAGGATTTTTATAGAATTTTGTGAATTTATTCAGGCTTTGAAACTTTTAGAGGTTAAAACCTACCACCTCAGCTTCAAGAATCTAGGTTTAGCTTAATTGTGGGATTTTAATTGTAGCTTGCGCATTAGCTTATTTCAACATGCAGGGTAAACACTTGCCCTGTGCACAAGTTTTGAGCAAAACTCCCAAGCCCTTAGATACTTCATTAGTGGGACCCACCTCTGACTTATTGGCTTTTTGGAAAGCCATACAACCCATCTTGATACCTCAGTGCTTATTTTCTATTTTTGAGCTTATTTGATAGGGCTGCAAGCCCCATCAAGTGTAGCCATTCTCTGAGCCAACACTGATTACTCAGTGTAAGACCCCAACTTCATAGCCTCACCCAGGCTTCATTAATAAGCAATAAGCCCTGCTTATTGGCTTATTGGGTAGCCTACCAGTCCACCTTCATAAGTTAACCTTTAGTTTGGACCCCTGACCTTGTGGACCCCACAGAGGTCCAATTCCACCTAGTTCAGGCCTGGTTGGACTGTTTAGCTTAACAAGTGCTTATTTGTGTTTCATTGCTTATTCAGTGTGCTTAAGGGTTCCATTTTGCTTATTTCTTGTTAATAATCATCCGTGAGTGCTTATTTTGTAAATTGCTTGCCTTTTCAAACATAGCTTAAGTCCTAATAAGCTTTAAGTTAACTGTTTGAACACAAGGGGGTGCACACAACTTATTTTTAAGCTAAAAACAAAAGTCACTTCACAAAAGTTTCTTATTTTCATCTTATTTTTAGCTGTCAAAAAGAAAAACACCAAAAAACCAAATTTAAAATTAGTGATAGCTTCTATTTAATAGATTCTATCTTTTTCATTTTTCATTTTAGCTTATTAATAAGCACTTTTCCATTTTTATAATTTTCTTAATTTCCTTTTACCTTTAAGTATTTATAATAATTTTCTTAGATTTTTCCTAAACAGTTTACTATTTATTAGAATTAAAAATAGTTTAAATAATTAAATAAGTAATATTAGTAATTAATTAGTTTTTTTAAATTTTTATTAACAACAGTAGGTTTTTATAATTTTCCTAGGTTTTATAAATTAGTTAAGACTTTTAGAAAATATATTTTTAATTTCTACTGTTCATTTTCCAATTTTCCTATTTAAATTAGTTAAATTAGATTTAAATTAATTAAAAGGTAAATAATTAGTAAAATAGCCTAAATATAATTTTTAGAAGTTTTTTATAATTTTGTAGGATTCCTGTGATGGTTAATTAGTTTTATAAATTTTCTAAGTCATTTAGGTATTATTAGTAATTTAAAATAGTTTAATTATTTTAATTAATATAATTAGTTTTTAATTAATAAAAAAACTCATAAAAAGACAAAAATATTTATTTTTATTTTTTATACTTTCTCCAAGTTCATTTTAAGGTTTAGAAATTATTTTTGCAAATTTTTAGTTTAATTTGTAATCTTTATCCTTTTTAGTTTTAATTTAAATAAGGTTTAAATTAGATTTTAAATAGTTTAAATTAATTAAGTAATATTTAAATATTAAAATAATCATTTTTATAATTTCATTTTCATTTTAAATTTTCTTTTAATTTTGAGTTTTAAAAAGTTCATTTGCACCCCCTATAGTTTGTAATTTGCTAAAACCCACTTTTCTGTCTGTTACCTGATTCCAAATTGTGCATTTGTGAATATATCTGTATATCTGTTTTTGTGAATATTATATCATTATCCAAATACCAAATAACAGTAGCATAATCAATTCCCAATCATCTTGGCTACTGTCCTCAGTGCCACTCATTCTCATAAACGTTTTCCAAAAACACCATTTCAATCTCGCTGGGACATAACGATCTGGGGACACACTATACTATCACCGGAGAATTGGAAAGGAGCTGTCTTTGACTTGTTGACCTTGGTCAATAATATCTGACCGTTTTGGGACCAATCACCTTTTCTATCTTTTTCGATAATTAAAAACAAAAAATAATCTTCTTCTCCTCTTATCATTTGATTCTTATTCTTTAACCCTCTAAACTGATAATTCTTATGGGTCCGACTTGTGTTAAGTGCGGAAGAACCGTTCTTTGAAGGTTCATGTGTTTGGTGTACATGCGAAAGGTGTGGTAATGATATTCGAGACGGAAGTTGTTTGTTTTGTGGTTCAAGTAATTCATTTGCTTATGATCCTAATCCAAACACGTACAAAAACTTTCCAAATTTTTCCGACTATCTACCTCAGCCCGATTTATCTTCATTCGATCAACGATATTGCAAGAGATGTGGAAGAAATATAATCGATGGAATTTGTTCGTTTTGTGCTTCAGAAAATGAAAGTTCTTATACTTATGGGCAAGATCCGTACTTCAATGATGAATCGTTTCAAAATGCACTGACTTCACAACTACAATACAGTTGTGAGTATTGTGGAGGTCCACACTTTAGCACCGATTGTCAAACAAGGAAATCGTTTCCTTGTGACAATGATTATCACGACCAACCTCCACAATATGATATGATCATTAAAATGATGACTGCTCAAAATGACTTTACCGAGCTGTGTCTAAATACAATAGATCTTTTTAAGTAGGTAATTTGTATAAGAGAACAAGTTAACACCATTAAGAGTGATGAAAATGAGCCTTATAAAGAAGAAAATTCTACGATTAATCACATTCCGTCTTGTGAACCTTTAAATGTTGAAAATTGTTCTATGGCATCTCTCGACGACGATTTCTTTAAACATAGGGCTTTTAAAATCAAAATTGAAAAACTTTGCGCTTTGTCAAAAATTTCGAAATGTCGTGTTAATTATGATGGACCATCGGTTCCTACTCCCTCTCCGGTAAGGGAAATGGAACGAGAAACCGAGGTGACAAAGGACTCGGTACTTTCCAATAACAATGGAAGTGCTAAATACGTCCAACCTATGGTTGTTCAAGAATCAATTGCTCCTCCTAAACCATCAAGATTTGATCCAAACCTTTCACGATTTACGATTAAGAGTTTGTCAAGCAAACGTGCTGAGCTTAAAACGGTGTTTAGAAGAAACGATTTGCTTAATCTTCACGTTTATCAAGAACAAGAACCGGAGACCATAACGGAAGTGGTGGAAATTCCTAGCTCTCAGAGCACACCATTTGTCCCACCTCCGGATTCTTCAAGATGTTTTTCGAGACTTGAATCTATCATTCCCGATTCTTCTCATTCTTCTCTCACACCGGTTGAGGGAAGTGACCCTGTTTTGGAAGATATCGAAGCTTCTCTTGTTGATTATGATTCTATGTCGATTAAGATTGTTACGCCGTCAGATCCTTTGGAGCCCGAGCTCAAGGATTCTTTACTCGATTTTGTGAAAAATGATACGGCTGAAGAGTGTGACTTACCTCTGATTGACAATTCGAATGATCGTGTTGGGATGTTTTCCGATTCTGACAATGATGATTCTTTATCTTGTGGAGACATCGATTATGTGGACGAATTACCTTCTGAGCTCGTCAGCTTAGAAGAAGAGAGTAATGTAGAAAACGAAGTTGAATTCGATCATCCTAAAGATATTGATGACCTTTTTCCAAGGGTTTCCGAAACATTCAATATGACTTTCACAAATCCGTTATTTGATTTTGATTTAGAATTGACTCTTGATAATCCAATCTTTGATATTCCTTGTGATGAGTCCGAAATGGAACCCGAGGTTCAGGATTCACATAATATGATTGATTCTCTTCACGAGAAGTTTTCCGATGAACTTACTCATACCATTTCTCCACCGGATATTGAAAATGATGAGAATGGCCTTCAAAGAAACTTACTTATTGAAGAAATACATAATGGTGATTTACCTTCCGATGCTGATTCATCTCTCTTAAATTTACCATTTTTTCGTCCACCCGCGAAACCACCGGATGTAGATTTTGAATCAGAAACGAATGAAGATATTTTTGGAGTGGTGGACGAGACTTATGAACAAGACGTTCCTGTGCTTGATATTTTACCCACCCAACCCACCCATGATTCTGAACTTGACTTTGCTTTTTTCATCTGGGTGTTTCAACCATTCTTTGCTTATCCCATCATTTCTTCACTTTTCCACTCCACCGGGAGTGAGGATACTGTTTTTGACCCCAGCATATCCATTTATCATGCTGAGTGTTCATTCCATCTGCTCTCCCCAAGGACGAATTAATTCGGGGATCGAGTCAAGCTCATGTGACTCGGTAATAAAAAACAAGCGCTTCGTGGGAGGCACCCCATGCTTATCCATTTCATTTTCTTTATTTTCTATTTCTTAAGAAACGTGACGTGAGGGGGGCGACCCTTTCCAAATTCATGTTTTCGTGGTTGTCTATGAATGTCCATGAATTTCCCCGAAGATTGAGGACTCTCGTGCTCGTGTTTTGTCGTTCTCTCCACTCGAGTCTCATTCTTCACTGCTCTTTTGGAAATTCACCATATCCAAAATCTTATCGACTAACGTTTATCTCTTGGCATACTTAATAAACGGCCTTAGATACTACGTAAGACTACCCGTACCCTTAAAACATTGAGGATAATGTTTCACTTTAGTCTGGGGGGGGGTGAATCTTCGATTTGATTTGACCTGTTACCTTCGTCTGAGCTGTTAACTTACGCAACTCCGTTTTCCACCAAAATTTAAAATTTTTGTCACCCTTTTATTGCAAAAATAAAAAATAAAAAATAAATAAATAAATGAAATGATATATGGTATAATAATAAGATTTGACACCTTGTTTTGACTTTCCTACCGGCGAGAGTAGAAATAAATGTTCCGACTTGACAGTGCGTGTTGAGCCCTAGCTCGTCTCCCTTAACCAATATAATCAAAAGATTATCGGCTAAGCATCCGCGGATCTCATTACTTGGGATTTTAAATTTGCGGAGATCGAGGAATGATAGAGTTTATTTAGAAGTTTGGTGCTAAACGTGGAGTAGTTGGATCTCTTTAGAGCCCACGAAAGGTACTTGTGGCCTCCTTGTTCCCACAAGATTGCACACCAATAATAATAGATCTCTAGGTTTAATTAAGTGTATGGGGTTTGGGCAATACTTAGTTTTTTCTCGTTCCCAACAAAATCTCTGCATATGGGGGTTTGGTACACATAGGGGCACTGCCAGTGTTACGGCGAAATAGACTATTGCATCTTGCCAGTTCGCAGCCGATGTTGTGAACTTAGTAAAGGCCGTGGGACTCGAGGTTTGGCATATAATTATGAATATCAATAATAATAATCCAAAGCCAAAGATAAGGCAGAGGAATCTAAAGCTATAAAAAGCAGCGGAAATAAATCCAAGGTCATAATAAAGCTCTTATATCTTGGCGGCTCATAAACCGTTGTTGTAATTGAAATAAAGGACTAAGGACCAAATATTATTAAAGTGCTTATAATTATGCAAAAATGCCAAGCTTCGACTCCGGGGGTTTCCTAATAAAAAGAATCTGTCTCGGGTCTCAAACATGGGATGTTTCGGTCGTAAATAAAAAGGGGGCCCTCAAAATCGTGTTAAATCAGAGACCTCCATGTGGACCCGATTTCTGTATGCAGGAGTTTTCGAGGGAAAGTTTGGAATCTACTTATTGTTCAAATTTTGTGCTCTTATCGGACTAAGAAATATCAAAACGAGAAAATATAAAGAAATTCATTTATCACAAAATTAAAATCTTGAGATACAAAACTTAGGAATTAGGAACAAGAGGTAATTACACAAGTAACTTTTGTGGGTAGTGTTAGCATCTAACATGTGGATAAACAATGATTTCGATTTTACGCTTAGTTTGGGAGCTTGTGGAAAATCAAGGATGACGATTTTTATCCGTATGGTCTCTTCTCTGTGAGAAGTGTTTCTACTCGTAGACCCTGAAAATTATCAACAGATATGAATTGATAATGAAAGTCAAACAAACCGTCACATATATAAAAATGAAAAAGTACAAAAATAGTAGTTGTAGTTGTTATTCATGAAAATTGGAAAACGGAGCGTTTTTTAGAATAAATGATTTTGAGATCTCTCTTGAACATCATTGCTACTTTACAACATCAGTAAAGAGAGGTTTTGAAATTATTTATCTCTTAAGCGTGAGGTGATGACATTGCGTGAGGGCACGGCAATACCTTCGTCTGGGGAGTTTTGATGTGTGCTTATTTACACATCATTTTTAAGCCTTAAATCAGACCAAAAACACCAAATACTAACCAAATATGCCAAGAGAATGTGTGTTTTTTGTATTTGTGTATGTGCATGTACGGATATGTGAAAAATGGACAAAAACAAAGCCAAAACCAACAAAAACGAGCACGAGAATGGAAAAAGGTCAAAAGCCGGAACCGGGGAAGCTTAATGATCAAAAGAAGCTCAAAATGTCAAGAAAAATCCTCAGAAATTCAGAAAGTTACAAGAAAAGTCCCTGATCAAAGATTGACGAGATTGGAAACTTCAGTCCCTCAGCTTTCAGATATTGACAAGTTTGGTCCTTTGAAGAATTTTTAGAAGAAAAGACAAATCTGGTCCATCATGAATCAAGGAATATCAATTTAGGCCCTTGGAAAAAAGTTTTAAAAATGACAGAACAGGTCCTCATTATTTTAGAATACACAAGATTGGTCCTTGTTATTTTCCTAAGCCAAAATAATTAAACTCAAGTCCACCATTCCCACAACCCCAAAGTATACAAAAGCCCAAAATCCCTTTTAAAATTACCCGATCCATAGAACCCACCCTTTACCTGGTTACACCCAAAAATCTAAGTCAACCACACATACACAGTCAACAAAAACAATATAAACAATTCCCGCCCCCCAAATAATTTACCAAACCCAGTTTTTACTACTATTCATGAACCCTAAAAAATCACCACACTCCAATTACCTCGTACAATAAATAACTACCCAATCATTGGGTGTTTCTAGAACCTGACAACAAGGACAGGGCATGACACGCTGGCTATCCGTGTGAAAATGCGTGCCTAAATGATTGGGGGATCTAATCTAACGGATGGAATTGATTGATTGGAGGCAAAGGGTGATCAAACGGCTTAGGGAGGATTCAAAGAAACATAAGATACAAGGATCAGTGACATGGTAGCCTAGAAGCTTCACCAAGCCCCCCTCTCATCAGCTATATAAATCCCCTCCTCATCTAACATTCAAAAGAGTAGAGTAGGAGTAGTGTAGTGTAGTATCTAGGTCATAAATTAGGGTCTCAATTTAGGTCTGTTTTTAATCTCATGTAATAGCTTTCACTTTTTTGTAATCTGCTTTTGAATTAATAAAAATTAGTTGTTTATTATTGTTATTCATAATATTTTAATTACCTCATAAGTTCTCTTATAAGTTTATAAGTTCTTATTTTCTAGTCATTTAAGCTCATTACAGCTTTTGCAAATTAAATTTCTGTTATTGTTTCCATCTATAATAAGATATATATATATATATATATATATATATATATATATATATATATATATATATATATATATATATATATATATATATATATATATATATATATATATATATTTATCTTAAGCAGTCAGGTGGTATAAGCTTATTTCAGCTCATTCTCCACCCTGATAAGCTCATAAAGCTCTTCAATAGCTTTTCATGAGTTTACCTCTTGTGCCTTAGTTAAACCTCATCTAGCTTGTGCTATTTTCAAGTAAGTTCCATTTCTGATTCCTGCATTTCTTTTTATTCAAGCTTATCTGTTATAGATTGTAGTTATTTAGTTTAGTTGTTCAAGTTCCTTTGAATAATTTCTACATGTTGTTGATTAGATTTGAGCTTCCACTACCTTGTCTAGCCAAAAACTGCATACTAGGTTCTTATTGATCTCAGTGGGTTATCATTGTTCAAATAGTCTTTGATCCTTAGATTGGTAGGTTTAAGCTGCAATCACAAAAACGTAGTGTAATCTGCCATTTGAAGGGGTGTTTGGATCAGACTTATTATCCTAGGTGTAGGTAACTTTGTGATGTTCTTTATGCACTAGTAGCTCAAACTAGGCTGATATAAGTTAAAACAATCATAAAAAACTGCAGGACAAAACAAAAAGTCAGAATCATCTCTGTACCTTAATTCTGTGAGTCTGTGCTTTTGCATCTTGTTAGATTAAGGGTTCATTTAGGTTTTTTAAGTGTTAAATCAACCTAGTATAACATTTAGATTAAGTTTTGCTCCGTTGAAATTCAACTTGGTCAAAATAGGTGTGCACTAAAAAGTCAAACATAGGCATAAATCTGGTTCAAAGGCATCTGATCTAGGGTCTTTCAAGGGTTCAATTGAATTCACAAATTAGGGTTTTTTGTAGTTTAAGATAGACAGTAGTATAGGGTTTTAGAATCTGCATTTAGGTTTCTGATTTTAACTTAATAAGTAGCTTATTTTTGGTCTGCAAGTAAGTAGTTTAGGTCCCATTTTCTGTTTTTAGAAGTAAACTGCCATAAGGACTAATTAGCTTCTTCTGTGAGTCTTTTCTGTTTCTCAGTGCCTAAATAAGTTACTAGAACCTGTTGTGAGCTTTTGTTTACCTTTGGTACACATCTGCTTATTTCCAAATGCTTATTAGGACTGCTATTGAGCCCATTTGCTTATCCTATGAGCTTCTCAGACAATTTCAAGTTTAATTAAGCTTAAATATATACATTAGACCTTTTATGAGCTTGTGGAACAGTTTGGTGTTTATTGGTTAGGTATTGCTTATTTATATTGCTTATTCAACTACTTATTGTTCCATACTGCTTATTAGGGTTTCCATTATAGTTCATTTTATTTTTCCTAGATTTAGAATAATATTTTAGATTTTTCCTGAATTTTTTAGATTTTTCTGAATTTATTTGCTATTTTTCCTATTTTATCTTAGTTTTTATTCACTTTTTATTACTTTTTAATTACCAAAAATTCCAAAAAAATCAGAAAAAGCCTTAAAAAATCCAAAAATATTTTAGAAAATAGTTTTTATTTATTTTAGATTTTTAGAAATTAATTTTGCATTTTTCTCATTTAATTTCAATTTTATTTGAATTTTAATTACTTTTTAATTAGTTTAAATAGTTTTAATTCTTAATAATTACACAAAAAGCCAAACAAATACATTTTCAGTTTTAAAATTACTTTTTAGTTATTTTAGAATTTTCAAAATTTATTTTGTATTTTTCTCACTTAATTTCTATTTTCTTTTGGTTTTTAATTAGTTAAATTAGTTTATAATTCATAAAAATTAAATAAAAAGTCAAAAAAAAAAATATTTTTCTTTTTCTCAAAATTTTCTTTTATCATTTTTAACTTAGGAAAATTATTTTCAAGTCCGTAGGATTAGTATAGCTTAAAATTCACTTTTTATTTTGCACGTTTACGTTTATTTTACGTTTTAGCTTACATTTTTGAGTTTACGTTGCGTTTTAGGTTTGTTTACTTGATTTACGTGCTTAATTGATTCCTTGTGCTTCATTTTCATATTCATTAGTGTAATCTCATTTAAATCACTTTTTCCCACTTTCACGACACGTTTCATGAATCGGGAAATTGAGATTCCATTCACACCTTCGCTGGGAGAACGACCCGGGGAAATACTTTCACGAGTATTTCTTTGGAAAAATAAACCTATACTAAAATGACTTAAATCATAACCCACAAGTGGACAGGAGGCCACACTAGTTTTTGTATTTTCACTTGTATTATGTATTAGTGATTAGTTTTCCTGTGTAGGATCCATATTATTGTACGCTTCATATATTCCTTTGGGTCCCGCTCTTTTTTAATTATCTTGCTTAATTGAGGCGAGGCGCCTTGTATTTTATTTTGGTTTCATTTCAGGGTTCCTTATAACATGTTGCCTTTCTAAAAAATAATTGTTAAGTAATATTTCATTTGCCTCTTATTCTGTATGTGATAGAATCGCTATAAGTATAAGACGAGGATCTGTCAATCATATCCAAAACTGAAAGAACTTTATGGAATTTAATTGTTGTTTATATATGTGAAATTCTCAGATTATGTAGTCACTAGTACTTTAGAAATTAGCATCCTTATTTGTTTGATTTAGCACCAACTAGGCTACTCGTATTGGTTTAATTTAGTAACAACTTGGCTAGTTGTACTGAGTTTGGTATTGAGTTGCACGGGTACTTTGATATTTAACTTGTACTTGCCTAATGAATATACTCAGTCACTTGTATCATATATTTGCTGTTTGCAAGTCAAGTCTGCAAATGTGCCTACTGTATGCTAATTAACTAAATTTACCTACTTTATCTATGGTCACTTGTTCTTTATTAATAGTATATCATATTTCATACATATATAATGTATGCTAATTAACTAAATGAATGTGTTTATTTCATTTTGCAACGAGCTTAGCAAGTTGAACATTTTTATCATTTGGCTAGTTTGCAACAAAGATGATGCTACCAATTTGTATCTTTTTATAATTTTATCATTTTAACTTTCATGCTTAAACAGTAAAAACCTTAAAAGTATATGATTCTTAAATGGCCTAGACCTAAACTAGAATTGAATGAACCCGACCCGAGTTAACCGAAACCCGACCATTAAAGAGGGTCGGATTCGGTATATTTTTTACCCTCAACTCGAGTTGGCCCGACTCGATTGAATCTGAACACGACCAACCCGACCCGACTACACCCATACCTACAACTTGTCCTTAGGCAATTGCTCATTGCAAAATACCCACACAAATAATAAGATGGGTAAAGTCATGGGTATATATTCACCCACAAAATACCCATATTAACTCACCCACCGATAAAAAGGATATTTGTATTTCGTGGGTAAATAACATTTACCCACTAAATTACCCACAAATATAGCCACAAGAACTCACGATGTAGGTAATATGTGGGGAATGTTTTGGCGCCAATTATTTTCCCACTAAATTACCCACAAATATATTAATGTGGCTATTTGTGTGGGTAAATCCATGGGAAATTCGAGGGAAAATAAAATCGACTTTGAAAGTCATTGATCGTGGGTAACATGTGGGTATTAGGTGGGTAAATTCCCTCCAAAGGATGTGTGTGGGTAATTTTTGTGGGTAATCCATCATATTCTTGTAGTGTGATGAGTTGTAACACCCCCAAAATAGAGAGTCGCGAAGCATAAATGTATTTGGGGTGCTACGAAAATTGGAAATCACAACACAAGATATAGAGAACGGATTGAAAATCCGTTTTAAAATCTGTTACATAGTTTAAGTCAAATGTCATACAAAATTTTCAAGTTTAAATAAGGTACGGCCCAGTTACATAATGGTCCCAAAAGTTTCAGAGTCACGCTTATGTAAAAACACTTATTATTCTTATGACCCGTGCCATGCCATGCCTTCAACGTGAACATACTTAAACACCTGAAAAACATGCTAAAAGTCAGCTAACACTGGTGATTCTTCAGGTTTAAAGTAAATAAGCACATCTGGACCATAGCAAAAATCAGCAAGCACACACTAATTCCGTATGCAACACTAAGCTCAACCAACCGAACTAGACAATAGCATGCCAAAGGCATAAGTACAAATAAAGGTGCCCGCTCGTGATAATCCCCAGTCACTCGAAAAAAGGGTCTTCATGGTATACGTCCGCTTTGGCCTAATGTGTGGTCAACCGAACAGAGGCGTCACCCTTAATAGATCTATTTATATCATATGTGTTTCCCAGCGGGAATTGACGGTTGTTGATAGTGGGCAAAATGGGATTCAAGTAAACTTAGGTTTTTCCGCATACAAGTGTGTAAAAACAAGTTCAGTTTAGGTCCATGAAAAGAGTTTTGCATGTTTCTCAACCCAAGTTTATAAAACAGTACTTATAAGAAAATGGGGCTATAAACTCACCTTAAAAGATAGCAATCTGCTAGTCAACAAGTTAATAGTGCAACCGCTTCGACACGTGACCTAAGTAAGTATGGTAAGTCTTAGTACAACGTTCATGTTTTAAGTGCTTTGACTCATTTGAAAAGGTTTTTATGCGTTACCAAATGTTCGTGTATTTCTTGCTTGTTGTGTGGTACGTACATTTCAAAAAGTAGTTTATTAGAAATGCTCTCGGTGATGGCTTGTGGTGAGAGTGTATGGTGAGTGTACACGACGGAACATCCGTATGTTCATCGTTATAATGTGTAAGTAATATATATATATATATATATATATATATATATATATATATATATATATATATATATATATATATATATATATATATATATATATATATATATATATATATCCCAACCTATATAAAACACAAGTGTGATTGCTATTTTTAGAGGCAATAAATCACCTCAAAACTCTTAAAAAAAGACATGTGGAAACCACACCACTAATAGAAAGATTTTAAAAATATTTGAAATCAATTTCTCTTTAATTATTTAAAGAAAATCCCTTAAAACTAGGTAGCATGATTACTGATCACAGAGTATTTGGTTTTCAAAATTCACCATCACACAAATCAAACACGCACCACACACACACACACAATAATCATACATCATCAATCTAACAAAAAATCATATCATAAACCGTTTATTATATCTTTAAATCTGAATCAAGATTTAAAGTGATAACGCAAGGTAAGCTATCTTGATCTTTAAATTCATAATCTTATTTAATTCATAATCTTATTTCCAACTTTTTGTGTATAACATGGGATTAGGATTTTGTTTATATTGATTGATCTGTAATAATTGTTTTTATTTAATTTATTGAAATTGGTTTAAGTAGGGTTCTAGGCTTGATTTTACAAAAGGTTGTTCTCCATTAAAATGATAAAAAATTTAAAGGATTTATAATAGACTACACTCATTTGGAAAATTGATATCACCCGATCTCATTATCAATTATTGAATTTAGGTTTGTAATTTATAATTTTTTTGCACATTGTATAACAATTGTATTTATTAATTACTAACCACTAATTTAATATTATTTGATTAATCGTTCGTTGCGTGATTTTATTTGTAGATTTGATTTCAGCATAAAAATTGTGGTTGTATTATTTGAAGCACATATCATTGGCAAGGGAGATGCAACTATATCGTGATACTGATGCTAAGTTGCATCTTTTGATGAATAATGTTAATAATGTTAATTGTCTCACCTCGGATTTATTCTTAGCATGGTAATAAGTTCCAAGCACAATTTTTGCTTCTAATGATGAATACTATTAATGTAAGTTATTTTCTACGGAGTAAAGATATGATCTGTTTTTTAGCTATGTGAGAGTCAATATAATGCCATATATGTGGTGTATTGTGTTCATCATGTTACATTACTGTTTGACATCTATGTTGCATCTCTTGCCTTTCAACATATATGCCAAAGAAGATATTCATGCAATTTTAACTGTTGACCTTATATACCATTTTTGATATTTTAGTATTCTGTTCCTACGAAGATTATATTATAACCTCTATGCATTATCCAACTGAATTCTAATAATAATATTCTTATTGAGTCAATTTACTACGTTGTTATTAACAGTTGGCATCTTAGGTCCATATGTGTGTGCATATATTCTAACATGTATTTGAGTATAAATGTAATTCACATTGACCTTTACATCCATGTACAAGATGCTGATCATATGTTTTCTGTTCTTGAAGGTGAGTTGGAGTGTACCATTGCGGAATTGTAAGAAAGCAATAAGAAGCAGGTTGTCCTGAAAGCAAAGACATGTATTGATAAATGAGGCATTGTTCCTGTAATTCTTGGAAATAAACGTGTTGCTAATGATATGCCGAGGGTCAAAGAAAAAGATCTACATGACATGGATTCCTTATTGAAAGAATTGCTTGTAGTTTGCCTTTATATCTTTTTCCCGTTGATTTAGTTGCACAATAAAATTAAGAGGACGTGGTTTGACTTTTTGAATAGGATCAAGCATCTTCTAGACAACTAGAGCTTAAGTTATTACATGAAGAAAGGCCGTAAATGTTACTAAATTTATCCAGTTTGCTGGTTGGCCGTTGTTTTACTTTTACGTATTACTACCCTGGAACGTTGTCACACTTTGGTTACTAACTATTGATAAATTTTTGTGACATAATACCCTAAAAAATGTGAAGGGCGTTTTCTCCTCTGAAGCTTTTGTCTTGGTGAAAGATCAGATTGCTAAGGCAAGAGGAGATATAGCCCAGTATCGAGCTTTATTCGAGAAATTGCAGGTTGTAAGTTATTTGGCAGTTATGTTAATGTTTTGTACTCATCTCCTCTAAACCATACTAATCTAAATATATGTTTAGGTTGAGAAAGATAACCTTGGGTGGTGGGAGAAAGAAGTCAACATGATGAATGATATCGGGGAGGTTATGCTTCGAGCTTCTTATGATTCTGACTATAGAGTTAGTGATCTGAAAATGGAGATACAAAAACAGATTGATGGAAAAACGTTGATGGAAGAAGCATCTAGAGAACCTGGTATAGAGCTTAGTTATAAATTTCAAATTTTAATAAATAGTCACACAAATTGCTGCACTTTGTCTATTATTGTTTTAGGTAGGAAAGAAATCATTACAATGTTTAGAACGTTTGTGTCTTTGATAAGGCGAAAAATGAACCGTTTTTAGGGGATCATATAAGCCGGAATTGGAATTTATTTGATCAAATATTGCCCTAAATCGTTCCTTTTGTGATTTTAGGTACTTTGGGTGTGAATTCTGGAAAAGGAAGCATTTTGGACGTTTTTGGAGTATAAAAGTGAAGAAAACGGCAAAGACTTAATTTTTCATGCTAGAAACAGTACCTGACGGCGTCAAGAAGGAAAATGTGACGGCGTCAGGAGTAAAATGCATGACGACCCAGAGAAAACGTGATGACGTCAGAAGTAGGGCGTCAAGAGTTATTCTGGTGACGGCCTAAAGAAGGATTACACGTGACGGCGTCAGCTCCAGATCTAGGCAGTCCGAGAACTTTATTGGCGGCGAGATGACGACATCAGAAATTTACTCTTGACGCCGTCACCTCACAAAATCTATATATACTTTTCTATTTTTCATTCATTAAGAGGAGGAACTAGTGTGGAGAATACTAGGGTCGAACCTAATAAACCCTAGGTCGTTTGTAACAGTATTTTCAAGGGTTTTCACCCTTTGAAACCTTTCATGTTCAATCAAGATAAGTCTCCTTTCAATTCATTCAATATGTCTATGTGTTGTTTGAATATATCTTATGCTTGTCTTGATTATAACATGCTAGGCTAGATCTTTTGTGTGTTTGCATAGAGATAATGAAACCTAGATGTTGATTATATGTTGATTGCTTGTTTATAGTTGTAATGGATGAATGATTTCAATGTTAGGCTTAAGAAAACTGGCAGATCTCCATTGTGTAACTTGCTTGAACGTCTTAAGAAACATGAACTGTACTAGGTTTTTATGATTGTATTTAATGCATGAGCGAATTCTAGTGATCCCATGTTAGGAGCATCTTAGCCGGCTCGACATAGGAGTGAAGTAGGAGCTTAAAGAATTGGGGAAGTAAGTACGCCACCCCATGAATGGTATTACGGAATACAATCCGTCATCCACATTACTGTAACAAGTAATTAACCTGTAAAAGATATCTAGGGAGTAGTGAAATCTCAGTAAACACCATTTTCCCACATATTGCTCACACCACTAGTTTAATTTAGTTTATTTTCATTTTTATTTTATTTTGATTGCATCTTTAGTTATTGGGTTAGTTGACTAGCAACTAATTCCGCCCACTCTTCCAAAACCCGAAATTTTACTTGCTTTTATAAAAATATAAAAATACAAAAAGAATCATCCCTCACCTCTAGACCTAGTATTTAGGCTTTATAATCCTAGCGACACTATTCCTGAGTTGAACGATCAATCCCCCGGTACTTGTCACTATACTATACTACAATGATCAGGTACACTTCCTGGTGGGGGTTGTAAGCTTCTCGAGATCCCTCGAGAGGTAAAGCCTGGTGCAATTCCCACGCATCAAGTTTTTGGCGCCGCAGCCCGGGGAATAGTTATTGTCTAGGTTAGGATTTCTTTTTATTTTTATTTTTAGGTTTTCTTTAGTCTATCTTATTTCTTTGTTTCCTTTGTTTGTAAACTATCTCGATGGATAACAATAACATTGATCGTTTGATTCCTGTTATTCGTGTTTTTTGTTGTAGGATTTTCCAAATGCCCGCCCCAATCCCTTTAGTGGAAAATGAGAACCCACCTAACCTTTCGCCTAACCACCACTTTGACAATAATTCTGAAATGGAGGAGTCTGACCATGATGATGACCATAGGGCTAGTCCTTTTTACTATTCAGACTCTGATGAGGATCTAGATAATGGTGATGTGATTAACGAGGATATGATGGAAGAGGAAGTGAACCCTCTTAGGTATGTCGACCCTAGAACAAGGATTGAGAGTGATAGCTCATTCAATATGCAATTTCCTTGTAAGGTTGAATTTAGAAGCTTTGATGCCTACCTTAACTCATCTCTCCCAATGAACATAATCTCGCGTAATGAATATAATAAAATCATGGTAGATGAGTTAGAATACAAAGGAGATAATATTATTGCTAAGGCAATGACATTGCATGTGTTTGTAGGGAGCTTTGTTTATCTTGTTGAGTTTATGGTTATGGAGAATCTAGGAGAATTTATTGATAGTAAGTTAACCCAAGTTGTGTTTGTGAAACCCTTCAAAAGGTTGACCAACCTTGATGAAAAACTTATGGAAGGGTTAATTACATTCTCAAATGGGGATGGAGATTTTGTCTACCAAATGCCCCGTGCACACCCTAGGTTAAAGGATTTCTCCATGGAGAAGTGTAGTAGGTATCCGCCCCTAGAAATGCTAAGTGAGAATGATAAAAGAAAAGGGCTTAAATATACTCATGAGAAAAATAAAAGGTATTATCGTAGATGTTTAGAGTTAAGTGATGATTATAAGAAAGATGAGGCGACTATTAGATGGCTCACCCTCGGTTATGTGAGCATAAGTGACACACGGTAACCCATGACCTTGAGTCTAGCTACAAGACTCGTAAATAAAGAAAATCGCTTCTTGGGAGGCAACCCATGTTTTGTGTGATTTTTAATTGTTTGATTGTTATTTGTTTCCGTATGCATGCTTTATTTTTATTGTTGGTAGATCATGTTTCAAACTAAAATGGTGAAAATACTTTATTTTGTTGTTTGGCTTAGTCTTAACTTCATCCAAAGGTATTTCGCAAAAGATAAGTGTAAGGGGAAACCCCAAATATGTTTTTAAAGAAACAAAACCGATCCTGATTCTCCACAATATTAAATGGACATGTATATTCATATTTGTTAGAGTCAAATGCTTGTATCGAGTCATGATGATGTTTTGCAGGATTTTACAGGAAGTAGGACAAAGTTGTTTTTCCGGAAATTTTCCAGAAACTTAACATAAGAATTTCTGCAGGTCACTTCTGACATCGTCAGGAAGAAACTCCTAACGGCGTCACGTGTAAAATTCTGGAAATTTTACCAGTTTTGTTTTTTTAACGGAATCTTAAAGTTTTTTAATGAGTGCTCAAACACTCATCATTTTTGGTCATATCTGAACTGCAAAACATACAAAAACACTCAGTAATGCATCAAAATACTAAAAATATTTTTAAATGGTCTTTTATATGTTTTAAAAGCAAAATGAGTAAAAACAAATGAAAAATGATCAAAGTTTGCAATATTGGCAGTTTCAGTCCCTCAAGTTTCAAAATTTGTCAAAATCAGTCCTTGAGCATATATTTTAAATGAAAAGTCAGCCCAAAGCTTTTGAAAGTCAAAATATTACAAAGTTAATCTTTGGGTAAAAAGTTTTGAGAATTTACAGTTTGATTCCTGGAGTTTCAAAATTGACAGAAATGGTCCCTGGGATTTCAAATTTTGGGAATATTCACTTGTGGTCCTTTGGTTACTTATCTTGGCAAGAATGGTACTTGGGTGGAAAGTTTTAGGAAATTTACATGTTTGGTCCCTCATAATTCAAAGCTTGTCAGATTTGGTCCCCGGGTGTTTTAAAAGGAAAAATTACATCAAGGATCCTTGGGTTTATCAAATATGGCAAGTATGGTCCTATGGTTACTTTGGAAAAATTTCATTTCAGGTCCTTTAAACTTTCAGAATATTACATTTATGGTCCTTGTGAAATAATACTTAACCAAATGGACTTTATGTTTAATAAATTACCCAATAACAAAACCAAACCATTCCAAATCCAATAAATCTGATCCACCAAACAATCCCAAGCCCATTTACCCAAGCCTAAACATAAAAATAAAACCACCCATATTCCCCCCCCCCCCCCCCCCCGTTTTATTTAATCCCACTAGGTCAAACCTTATGACATTTTCTCTCAGCCTCCACCTCCCTCCAAAACACCCTGCAACCCTACCCTGCCAAGCCCCAACACCATCATCACTCTCCAATGAAACCTATTCACCAACACTTCACCCTATTGCAGCTTTCCTCCATAAGACTCCAAATCCCACACCCCTGCCACGTGATAATTCCCAAGTGGATTATATATATTTTCCCGCCAATAATGAAAGCAAGGGCTGAGATTACTCCATAATCATCCAAAGGTGTAGAATGAAGGTGGGAAAGCAGCAGATGAGTGAGAAGAACCCTAATGGGTTACTATAAAAGAAAGAGGGAGAAGCAGAGGAAAGCAGTTAGTTAATTAGGTTTTATTATGTAATTTTAGGATAAAATTAGTGTTAGTTTGATTTCCAAGTTTTATTAGCTCCTAAATTCAGTATGTAAACTCTTATCTTTAAGTTTAATGGATGTTTTATTTTTCTAATCAAAAAAATCTTAAATTGCTTATTTTCTTTCAGCTTATCCACTGCTTATTTTATGGTTTATTGTTGTTTATTAAGTCCACATTAAGCTTAGTTCATGATCACACTCAAATTTCAGTCAAAAAAATTGCTTTTGCATTCAATAAATCTCATCAGTTACCACCTTAAGGGAGTGTTTGGAAACGTAGGATCCTAGGAGTTCTAATCACTTTTGTTCTTAAAGACAGCTTGCATCTGTTTTGTTATAGTTGTTTTAGTGTTTTGAAAGTCAATTCCAGTGTTTTACATAGCTTCTCAGCTTTTAAATGAAATTTCAAAGTTTCATTGTTTGAATCAAAAGTAAACAGCGTATGTCTGAATCAGTAGGTTTTAGGTGCCTTAGTTACTAGTTTTGGTTTTGTTTCAACTTCATCTAGGACTGTGCACTGGCTCATTGCCTATGGTTGACTTCCCTGGGTCAAATTCTCACCCATTTTGACCCATAAGGACTTCAGCTTGTATGTTCCAACAGCCATCAATAGGAGCTTTTTAATCTGCTCAATTTTTATATTCATGATCTGAAAATTGTCACAGAGCTTATTGGCCAGCTTGTTAATGAGCTGATAATTTTATTCCATTTTTACGATTTGTTTTTGAATGCTTTTTGTATGCCTAAACTCAGCCCCCTGGCCCCCCTATTCTGTTTGTGCATTAGCAGGTTTAGGAAATCAGTTGGCTATTTCAGTTCTTTTGGCTTATATGTTTGCTTATTTCTGTCCGAGTTAGGACTAGCTTAGGTTTCCCTTAATTCATCCCCTTAGTAGGCTTATTGGAAGCAGTAGAAAGCTTTTAGGATAGCTTATTTTTGCCTTCAGACCTGCTGCTCATCAGGTCCCAAACATCACCTTAGCACCCTATATTTAAGCCTATATTTGTTGTAAAACTTGCATCCACGATCTGTGGTGGTACGGTCTTGTGTATATTAGCTTATTGGTTCTTGTGCTTACCTGCTCCTAGTTTATTATATGACCCATTGGACCCGCTGCTACAACCTTTGTGCAGGGCTGTTTAGACCTACTCATCAGCTCCCAACTAGCCTCCCTCTGTCCTAGATTTTAGTGATGATTAAGTAGGACTTAGAATTGGATTCTGGTTTTATTAGATATTAGTAGTATAGAATTTTTAGTTGTATCTTTAGAATGGATTTTCATGCTTATTTGTGGCTTAATTTTGAGCCTGCATCCCACCCCTTAGGGCTGCACATCAGTAAAAGCTAGTACCCACAGCCCCTCATCCACTATTTTTAATTTCCTTATTACTTAGTAACTTGGCCTAAAAATTAGTACGTAGATTCTCTATCAGCTTATCTCCATGAATGTATTTTTGTCTTATTTTTAGGAATTTTCTTTTGTAGCTTATTCTTGCCATTTTAGCCCTACTTAGGACTGTTTGGTATGCAGTTGTGGTTTGCTTATTTTAGAACTATTTTGCTTATCTCCCTTTGATTTCTGCTTATACTAGTTTAGATTGGCTTATTTCTGGTATTTGTTAGCTTATTAAGGTAGTATTAGCTTGTTTAAGCCCTTTTGTTAGCTTGGTGAATTGAATCAGTTAAGCTTTATAGCTTTGTGTGCTTGCCCTTTCTGACCATCAAAATCAGTGACTACAGACCAACATTTGCATGTCCCTAGCTTGTTCCATAGGCCACCTTAGCTTAAGCTTTTGGGCTTTCTGAAAAGCCCATACAGCTGGCTTGTTGATTCAAGGCTTATCTTTAGCCTTGGAACTCTTGCCCTTAGCTTATTTGGCTTGCTAAACAGCCCAGTGGACTGTTTGGTTTTAAGCTTTTGATTTTTGCTTATTAGCTTGTTATTGCTTAATCTGTGAGTTTCTTTGGTTGTTTTAAGTTGATTTAAGCTCATATAAGTTATTTGTAGTGTACTCTAGCTTTTGATAATTATTTGCATTGTTTGCTTATTTTTAAGTGCTTATTTGTAAGTGCTTATTGCCCATTTTGCTTATTTTGATTTCTTTTTCAGTAGATTTTATTTTTCTTAAGTTCTTAATTGTATTTTAGAATTTTCCTAAAAGTTTCAGATTTTTCTTTGCCTTTTTAGTATTTTTAATAAATCAAAAGTAGTTTTAGTAATTAATAAATAGTCAATAATTAATAATAAATAGATAAATAGTGTAATAAATATATTTTCTGTTTTAAAATTAATTTTATAATATTTTAGATTTTTCAAAGTTATAATTTCATTTTTCTAGGTTTATTTTATATTTTCTTAATTTTTAATGTATTATTAAATAGTTAAAAATAGTTTTTAATTAATAATAAATAATTAAAAAGTCAAAAAAATAATTTTCTTTTTTTTAAAATTTTCTTTGATTATTAGGTTCGTAAAAATATTATTTTCATGTCCGTAGGGTTAGTGTAGCTCAAAATTCACTTTTTATTTCGCGCACTCGCGTTTTATTTAAATAAACTTTTACGTTTTTAAATTTAGGTTACGTTATTAAAAGTGGTTTGTAAAATAAGAAAAACCAAAAACATAAATAAAGTGATAGCTTCTATTTAAGCCGTTTGGCTTATTTTTCTGCTTATCTTTAAGCAAACTTTAATTTTAAATTCTTAGATTACATTTTAGGTTAATTTGGTTTCGTGTTATTGTTAATATAGTTTGTTTAGATCGTTCTCATTTGTATTTCCTTAGCGTAATCATTCTAATCACTCAAACCCTATTCCTGTCCAAATTCACCTGATCACAAACCCGTTTTAATACCATCCACACCTCGTCGGGACATAACGACCCGGGGAAACCCCTATACTTCCACGGAGCATTGAACCTAAGGAGTTTGACTATCTTGACCACATCCGTGGTAGACTTTAGTTGACTGCTTTTGCCTCAATCAATTTTTGGCGCCGCTGCCGGGGAGGTTGTGCGCGTATTCTAAACGGTTTTACAGATTAGTGAATCTGGATATACACTCATTGTATATTTACCATCCTTTGTTCATATTTTCGTATTTTAAAAACAAAACGGTTCCTGAAAACTTTTTAAAATCAGTTTTCAACGAACACAAAAACACAAAAAGATTTTCTTTCTTATAAAATGTTTATCAAAAATCCCAAAAATATCCATCTTTACCCTCCTACATCTTTGATTCTTCATCCCTTTACCCTCTATCCTTTTGATTCTAACTTCTTCCACTTGTCCCATAATTGATTCTAATGGCATCTCTCGATGACGATTTCTTTGAACAAAGGGCCTTTAAGAGCAAAATTGAAAAACTTATGGCCTTGTCAAAAATGTCGAGATGTCGTGTTGATTATGATGGACCTTCGATCCCTATTCCCTCTCCGGTGAGGGAAATGGATCAAGAAACCAAGGTGACAAAGGACCCTGTACTTCCCTCTGACGATGGAAGTGCTAAATACGTCCAACCTACGGTTGTCAAAAAATCTAAGCTCACAATTGCTCCTAAACCGTCAAGAATTGATCCTAACCTTTCACGGTTTACGGTTAAAAGTTTGTCAAGCAAACGTACAGAGCTGAAAAGAACGACTCACCTAATCTTCACGCTCATCAAGAACAAAAACCCGAGACCATAACGGAAGTGGTGGAAATTCCTAGCTCTAAGAGCACACCACTTGTCCCACCTCCGGATTTTATCCCTTGTGTTGGTTGTGGTGAGCCGCTTTTTGGTTTGCCATGTCGTTGGTGTACATGTGAACAATGTGGTAATGATTTTCGAGACGGAAGTTGTTTGTTTTGTGGTTCAAGGAATTCATTTGCTTATGATCCTAATCAGAACTCATTCTACGACTCTCCCAATTTTTCAAATTACCCATCACATTCATACGAGCAAGAATCATATTATCCAAACCACAATGATGCTTCGTATCAAAATACACCAAACTTTTTGTGTGAATATTGTGGAGGTCCTCACCAAGGTTGTGATTGTCAAAATAGTCAAAATTTTGGTTATGACCAATATCCACACAATTCACCAAACCAGACTCAACAGTTTAACTGTTGTGAGTACTGTGGTGGCCCACACTACAGTTCTGATTGTCAATCGGGAAACACGCTTGTCTATGAGCAGTTTCCTGATAGCAATTATGACTCTAGCACATACGACTCACAGCCACATCAGTTTTACTGTTGTGAATATTGTGGAGGTCCTCATTGCAGTTCTGATTGTCAAACAAGGAATCCATTTCCTTGTAATAATTATGATTATTCATCTCAAGACCAACCTCCACAGTACCAATTGACCCAAGCAACTCCTCAATTCCCACAAGACCTTTGTCATGAGGTTCTTGAAGCATTTAAAAAATTTAAGGAGGGGTTGGCTACTACATCGTTTCAAGATTCTCGTGAGAAATCCATGGCAGAATTACTTGCTGAAGAACAAGATGCTAGAAACGAATTAAGCATGGAAGAATTACTTGCTGAGCAAAGAGCGGCTAAAATACGTGCCAATCTTCGCTATGCTGCTCTATATGATGACGATGATGACAGTGATGATGTTGAAGATAACATTGTTATTATTCAAAAAGATTCATCAGATTCATCAGTTGTGATTCCTTCCATGGATAATCAGGGAGAAAATAATGTTACAGAGTCATTAGCCGTTGATCAAATGGAACTTGAAAATTCCATAACTGCTAGTACTACTAAACTCCCTTAGTCTGTTGTTATCACACCCGAAGTTCACACTCACTCTCTGAACATGGGGGATGAGCATCTTAGCACTGTTCCTAATAGGGAATCGGACGAATTAATAAAGTCTAGTGTTGAGAGCCTTGTCCCAATCCCGAGAGAGTCACAGGGAACTTTTGATCAAGTGTGTGATATTCCTCCACCTCTTGAGTGTCCAAAAGATCATTTTGAGACTTTCTCCGATTTTAATGATGATTGTACATTTCATGGAGACATTGAGTATGTTGAGGCATCAGTTCCACATTCTGATGCTGATCCTCTTCTTGAGGAGTTCGCCGATGAACTTACTCACATTAATCCACTTTCATTGGAAAGTGATGATGGTCTCCTCGACTTTGAAGCCGATCTTGGAGAAATTGAAAGTCTCCTATATCATGATCCGTCACTCACTTCTGATCCCAACAGTCCAATAGAGAATGATAATCTCTTTGTTCCTGAAACTTTCAATACTACTCTCACCAATCCTCTATTTGAATTCGAATCTGAATTCACTTTGATTTCTGATAATCCACTCTTTGATATTCAGAATGAGGATTGTGATGAGTCTATTCCGGAACATGAGTTCACAGATTTAAATCTTGTGAATGATTCTCTTCATGAGGAGTTCTCCGATGAACTCACTCATCATATCATGACTCCTCCGGAGTTTGATAGCCCGGGGGGAGATGCACTCAATCATGAGGATTTGCAAATTCCCACCCACCCTCCCGGGATGTTTTTGAGCTTAACCCTTGAAATCCAAATTCAGGCTAATGAGCCTGGTCTCGAGGAAGAAGATCTTATCATGATTTTCGTCATGGTTTTCTTCCTTTTCTTCACCTATAAGGTGACTTCTTCTCTTCTTTACTCCTTCGGGAATGAAGATACCATTTTTGATCCCGGCATTTTCATGTATCATTATCTTGAGCTGGATACTTATCTCATCGGTGTGGAACTTTCACGTGCTTCAAATGTTTGTCCAAACATCTTGAATGAAAGTTCGATGGAGATTGTTTCTTCCACATCATGCTTCCCCAAGGACAAATGAATTTGGGGTCGAGTCAAGCTAGCGACTCGGTAAACAAAAACAGTAGCATGCTTATAGGGTTTTCACCCTAAGTGTGGGGGAGTTAC
>CM060693.1:99394473-99419427 GCA_030686995.1 Artemisia argyi | reverse complement strand
AGTGAAAAACAAAATGGTATTTCCACATTTAGCTTGTAATGTTGCCTTTTTACGTTCAAGAGTCGGCATAATAGCCGGGGACTTTGAATATTGAGGACAATATTCATTCTAAGCGTGGGGGGGGGGGGGGGGGGGGGGGGGGTATTTCGCTATTCTAGCGAATTTTATCACATTTTACTATCTTATACCCCCGTTTTTGGCAAAAATTTTAAAAATTTTTCACTAAAGTTCAAAATTTTTTTGGGTTATCAGTTCGCCATGTCTAAACGACAAAAGGATTGGCTAGCCCAGGAGCAAACGGCTCTTGGTAAAGACACCTCAAATCCGTTGATGGCTTGCAATTTGCCCAAAATTGTATGGTAAATCAACTCGCCATATCCCATAAAGTGAATGAGTTGGCTAGCCCGCAAGATTATGGCTTGTGGTAAAGGCAGTGGAAAAACCATAATTGGTAATCAGCTCACCAAGATGTTGACTATTCCATCAAGAGTTGGCTAGTCCAGAAGCAAACGGGCTTTTGGTAAAGACTAATCAAATCCGTTGACAGCTGGTGGTTTGCTCAAAATTACATGGTTATCAGGTGGACCATAGTTCTTACTTGAATCGATACATCTGGCTACTCCAGAAGTGATGGCTTTTGGTAAAGAGTTTAAAATCCATTAAGTTTTCAAAACATTTTATTGCTAGGGACTAGCAATATTTTAGTGTGGGGGATTGATGAGTGCTCAAACACTCATCATTTTTGGTCATATCTGAACTGCAAAACATACAAAAACACTCAGTAATGCATCAAAATACTAAAAATATTTCAAAATTGTGTTTTATATGTTTTAAAAGCAAAATGAGTAAAAACAAATGAAAAATGATCAAAGTTTGTAATATTGGCAGTTTCAGTCCCTCAAGTTTTCAAAATTTGTCAAAATCAGTCCCTGAGCATATATTTTAAATGAAAAGTCAACCCAAAGCTTTTGAAAGTCAAAATATTACAAAGTTAATCTTTGGGTAAAAAAGTTTTGAGAATTTACAGTTGATCCCTGGAGTTTCAAAATTGACAGAAATGGTCCCTGGGATTTCAAATTTTGGGAATATTCACTTATGGTCCTTTGGTTACTTATCTTGGCAAGAATGGTACTTGGGTGGAAAGTTTTAGGAAATTTACATGTTTGGTCCCTCATAATTCAAAGCTTGTCAGATTTGGTCCCCGGGTGTTTTAAAAGGAAAAATTACATCAAGGATCCTTGGGTTTATCAAGTATGGCAAGTATGGTCATATGGTTACTTTGGAAAAATTTCATTTCAGGTCCCTTAAACTTTCAGAATATTATATTTATGGTCCTTGTGAAATAATACTTAACCAAATGGACTTTATGTTTAATAAATTACCCAATAACAAAACCAAACCATTCCAAATCCAATAAATCTGACCCACCAAACAATCCCGAGGCCCATTTACCCAAGCCCAAACACAAAATAAAACCACCCATATTTCCCCCCCCCCCCCCCCCCCCCGTTTTATTTAGTCCCACTAGGTCAAACCTTTTGACCTTTTCTCTCAGCCTCCACCTCCCTCCAAAACCACCCTGCAACCCTACCCTGCCAAGCCCCAACACCATCATCACTCTCCACTGAAACCTATTCACCAACACTTCACCCTATTACAGCTTTCCTCCAAAAGACTCCAAATTCCACACCCCTGCCACGCGATAATTCCCAAGTGGATTATATATGTTTTCTCACCAATAATGAAAGCAAAGGGCTGAGATTACTCCATAATCATCCAAAGGTGTAGAATGAAGGTGGGAAAGCAGCAGATGAGTGAGAAGAACCCTAATGGGTCACTATAAAAGAAAGAGGGAGAAGCAGAGGAAAGTAGTTAGTTAATTAGGTTTTATTATGTAATTTTAGGATAAAATTAGTGTTAGTTTGATTTCCAAGTTTTATTAGCTCCTAAATTCAGTATGTAAACTCTTATCTTTAAGTTTAATGGAAGTTTTATTTTTCTAATCAAACAAATCTTAAACTGCTTATTTTCTTTCAGCTTATCCACTGCTTATTTTATGGTTCATTGTTGTTTATTAAGTCCACATTAAGCTTAGTTCATGATCACTCTCAAATTTCAGTCAAAAAATTGCTTTTGCATTCAATAAATCTCATCAGTTACCACCTTAAGGGAGTGTTTGGAAACGTAGGATCCTAGGAGTTCTAATCACTTTTGTTCTTAAAGACAGCTTGCATCTGTTTTGTTATAGTTGTTTTAGTGTTTTGAAAGTCAATTCCAGTGTTTTACATAGCTTCTCAGCTTTTAAATGAAATTTCAAGTTTCATAGTTTGAATCAAAAGTAAACAGCTTATATCTGAATCAGTAGGTTTTAGGTGCCTTAGTTACTAGTTTTGGTTTTGTTTCAACTTCATCTAGGACTGTGCACTGGCTCATTGCCTATGGTTGACTTCCCTGGGTCAAATTCTCACCCAATTTGACCCATAAGGACTTCAGCTTGTATGTTCCAACAGCCATCAATAGGAGCCTTTTAATCTGCTCAATTTTTATATTCATGATCTGAAAATTGTCACAGAGCTTATTGGCCAGCTTTTTAATGAGCTGATAATTTTATTCCATTTTTACGATTTGTTTTTGAATGCTTTTTGTATGCCTAAACTCAGCCCCCTGGCCCCCCTATTCTGTTTGTGCATTAGCAGGTTTAGGAAATCAGTTGGCTATTTCAGTTCTTTTGGCTTATATGTTTGCTTATTTCTGTCCGAGTTAGGACTAGCTTAGGTTTCCCTTAATTCAGCCCCTTAGTAGGCTTATTAGAAGCAGTAGAAAGCTTTTAGGATAGCTTATTTTTGCCTTCAGACCTGCTGCTCTTCAGGTCCCAAACATCACCTTAGCACCCTATATTTAAGCCTATATTTGTTGTAAAACTTGCATCCACGATCTGTGGTGGTACGGTCTTGTGTATATTAGCTTATTGGTTCTTGTGCTTACCTGCTCCTAGTTTATTATATGACCCATTGGACCCGCTGCTACAACCTTTGTGCAGGGCTGTTTAGACCTACTCATCAGCTCCCAACTAGCCTCCCTCTGTCCTAGATTTTAGTGATGATTAAGTAGGACTTAGAATTGGATTCTGGTTTTATTAGATATTAGTAGTATAGAATTTTAGTTGTATCTTTAGAATGGATTTTCATGCTTATTTGTGGCTTAATTTTGAGCCTGCATCCCACCCCTTAGGGCTGCACATCAGTAAAAGCTAGTACCCACAGCCCTTCATCCACTATCTTTAATTTCCTTATTACTTAGTAACTTGGCCTAAAAATTAGTACGTAGATTCTCTATCAGCTTATCTCCATGAATGTATTTTTGTCTTATTTTTAGGAATTTTCTTTTGTAGCTTATTCTTGCCATTTTAGCCCCACTTAGGACTGTTTGGTATGCAGTTGTGGTTTGCTTATTTTAGAACTATTTGCTTATCTCCCTTTGATTTCTGCTTATACTAGTTTAGATTGGTTTATTTCTGGTATTTGTTAGCTTATTAAGGTAGTATTATCTTGTTTGAGCCCTTTTGTTAGCTTTGTGAATTGAATCAGTTAAGCTTTATAGCTTTGTGTGCTTGCCCTTTCTGACCATCAAAATCAGTGACTACAGACCAACATTTGCATGTCCCTAGTTTGTTCCATAGCCACCTTAGCTTAAGCTTTTGGGCTTTCTGAAAAGCCCATAAAGCTGGCTTGTTGATTCAAGGCTTATCTTTAGCCTTGGAACTCTTGCCCTTAGCTTATTTGGCTTGCTCAACAGCCCAGTGGACTGTTTAGTTTTAAGCTTTTGATTTTTGCTTATTAGCTTGTTATTGCTTAATCTGTGAGTTTCTTTGGTTGTTTTAAGTTGATTTAAGCTCATATAAGTTATTTGTAGTGTACTCTAGCTTTTGATAATTATTTGCATTGTTTGCTTATTTTTAAGTGCTTATTTGTAAGTGCTTATTGCCCATTTTGCGTATTTTGATTTCTTTTTCAGTAGATTTTATTTTTCTTAAGTTCTTAATTGTATTTTAGAATTTTCCTAAAAGTTTCAAAATTTTCTTTGCCTTTTTAGTATTTCTGATAAATCAAAAGTAGTTTTAGTAATTAATAAATAGTCAATAATTAATAATAAATAGATAAATAGTGTAATAAATATATTTTCTGTTTTAAAATTAATTTTATAATATTTTAGATTTTTCAAAGTTATAATTTCATTTTTCTAGGTTTATTTTATATTTTCTTAATTTTTAATGTATTATTAAATAGTTAAAAATAGTTTTTAATTAATAATAAATAATTAAAAAGTCAAAAAACTAATTTTCTTTTTTCTAAAATTTTATTTGATTATTAGGTTCGTAAAAATATTATTTTCATGTCCGTAGGGTTAGCGTAGCTCAAAATTCACTTTTTATTTCGCGCACTCGCGTTTTATTTAAATAAACTTTACGTTTTTAAATTTAGGTTACGTTATTAAAAGTAGTTTGTAAAATAAGAAAAACCAAAAACATAAATAAACTGATAGCTTCTATTTAAGCCGTTTGGCTTATTTTTCTGCTTATCTTTAAGCAAACTTTAATTTTAAATTCTTAGATTACGTTTTAGGTTAATTTGGTTTCACGTTATTGTTAATATAGTTTGTTTAGATCGTTCTCATTCGTATTTCCTAAGCGTAATCATTCTAATCACTCAAACCCTATTCCTGTCCAAATTCACCCGATCACAAACCCGTTTTAATACCATCCACACCTCGTCGGGATATAACGACCCGGGGAAACCCCTATACTTACACGGAGCATTGACTCTAGGCAGTTTGACCTCGTTGACCATCCTTTGGTCAATTTAGGTTGACTGTTCTGAGCCAATCATTTTTTTTAATCCTTTAGTTTTATAATCTCTAGGAAATCTGCAAACATCATTCCACAAGCATTATATCTTACTTTGCTTTCTAGGATTTGTTAGCATATACAGATTGCCGCCGATTTTACGCGAGGTTGCCTTGTTTGTTTTCTCAGGTTTAACAGGTTATGTTTGACAAGAAGATGATTTATATTCTGGAAGGGAAGCTTTGATTGTTCATTTTCTTAGAGGAAGATCTAACCTTGCTACCTTATTATCCATACCGAGCGAATCAGGGGAGTATTTGATTTCATTCTTTTTTCTTATTTCACTTTTACATTCTTTACTTGAACATTGGGGACAATGTTCATCCTAAGTGTAAGGGGAGGGTAAAATGATGATACCTTATAGATACACTTTCGCTTGAGTTTGTTTGTTTAATGGTAGGTGTGTAATAAAACTATGAGAAATACTTGTTAGTGTAATTTTAGCGCCAAATTTAAATTTTTTTACAACATTTAGGAGTCAAACTTTAGCCTTAGCAAGCGTCTCATGGATAGGAGGTTGTATGACTAGCACAAAACCGTACCACTTAAAAAAAATTTCACCCAAATATGTGAGGTTCGCCTTTATATTTGATAGGAAAAGCATTCATTATTAGTGCTTATGTGTGTACCCGTAGCATTTAGATTCTAGAACTTGCGTTATTAGTGCTTATGTGTGTACCGGTAGCATTTAGATTCTAGAACTTGCGTTAGTGATACATCCCGAGACTGCTCGTGAGACTACATTCGTGTAGTAGGATTTACTACATGATAAGAGGCATTAGGATCACCCTTGTGTTAAACCCGTATCATAATTACTTGACCATTTAACTCATATTACTTGGCTAGTTAAGTCAATTAATTTTTCCCACACCTTAGCGTTGTACTCATTTTTAGTACACGAAACCCCTAGTACACCCCTCCGAGCCTATCTTTTCATTTCTAACTTTAAGCATCTTACTTAAAGGAAGAATTTGTTACACCCCACTTAAATGTACAACCAAATCGCCTTAGCCTTCCGTGTAGGCACTCATCTTTAGTGCATTATTGTTATTTGTTAAACCCTTAGTTAATTATCTAATTTATTACATGGTTGCTAAGTCGAGTCATATCCTTGTACATATTGTTTTGGGACGATTGGGACTCATGGGTAAAGTACTTATGTTATGGAGTAATGGGGAAGAACATCATATTATACCCCCATATGTGCGTTAATCTTAAAAGTACTCCAAGTGTTTTGATTATCTTGATTCGAGTCATTAGATTAGTTATTGTAAAGTATGTAAAAATTCAAGTGTAAGGGGAATGTTTATTCCCTATGATGTAATTATTTTGGATGGTAGGGTAAGAGTGTATGCACAAAAAAAAAAAAAAAAAAAAAGTAAAAAATTAAGAAAAATAAAAAAAAAAAAAGAGAGAGAAAAAGAAAAGAGAAAAAAACATACGGACTACCATCCCGTTTCATTCTATGTTTATTTTATGTTTTTGTTATTTTTTCATTTATTAGCTTAAGTCGAGTCTAGTCTTGGCTTAGCAACGCCATATTGTACATGTAATTAACCAAGATGATTAACTCGCCACCAGTAAAGACTGCCAATATCCAACAAAACCGTGTATTCCATATCCCTACACCTAACGTTACAACCCTTTAAAAGACCTCTTTGATAGTTTATCCTAGGTGCTTATGCAATGTGGTGGAGGTTTGATCATTTCCCAAGCCTATGGTAATCTATTTTGCTATGACAGGTAGTGAGAGATGTTTTCCATTTCCATATTGTGATATATACTTTATTACACCAGAGAGATGTAAGTATCTAAACACTATTTGTGAGGTGCTAGTATATGACCTCCGTGCTTGTCTTTGGTCTTTAGTGGAACGATTATTTGTTGTAATTACTTTTATATTAGTGTTAAATGACCTCTAACTTGTATTTTGATTAGAATAAAAGCGCATTTGCTTGAGGACAAGCAAATCTCAGTGTAAGGGTATATGATGAGCCGAAAAATGAACCGTTTTTTAGGGGGTCATTTAAGCCGGAATTGGAATTTATTTGATCAAATATTGCCCTAAATCGTTCCTTTTGTGATTTTAGGTACTTTGGGAGTGAATCTGGAAAGGAAGCATTTGGACGTTTTTGGAGCATAAAAGTGAAGAAAACGGCAAAGGACTTAATTTTCCATGCTGGAAACATTACCTGACGACGTCAAGAAGGAAAATGTGACGGCGTCAGGAGTAAAATGCATGACGACCCAGAGAAAACGTGACGGCGTCAGAAGTAGGGCGTCAAGAGTTACTTTGGTGATGGCCTGAAGAATGATTACACGTGACGGCGTCAGCTCCAGATCTTGGCAGTCCGAGAACATTATTGGCGGCGAGATGACGGCGTCAGAAATTTACTCTTGACGCCGTCACCTCACAAAATCTATATATACTTTTCTATTTTTCATTCATCAAGAGGAGGAACTTGTGTGGAGAATACTAGGGTCGAACCTAATAAACCCTAGGTCGTTTGTAACAGTATTTTCAAGGGTTTTCACCCTTTGAAACCTTTCATGTTCAATCAAGATAAGTCTCCTTTCAATTCATTCAATTATGTCTATGTGTTGTTTGAATATATCTTATGCTTGTCTTGATTATAACATGCTAGGCTAGATCTTTTGTGTGTTTGCATAGAGATAATGAAACCTAGATGTTGATTATATGTTGATTGCTTGTTTATAGTTGTAATGGATGAATGATTTCAATGTTAGGCTTAAGAAAACTGGCAGATCTCCATTGTGTAACTTGCTTGAACGTCTTAAGAAACATGAACCGATGTGTACTAGGTTTTTATGATTGTATTTAATGCATGAGCGAATTCTAGTGATCCCATGTTAGGAGCATCTTAGCCGGCTCGACATAGGAGTGAAGTAGGAGCTTAAAGAATTGGGGAAGTAAGTACGCCACCCCATGAATGGTATTACGGAATACAATCCGTCATCCACATTACTATAACAAGTAATTAACCTGTAAAAGATATCTAGGGAGTAGTGAAATCTCAGTAAACACCATTTTCCCACATATTGCTCACACCACTAGTTTAATTTAGTTTATTTTCATTTTTGTTTTATTTTGATTGCATCTTTAGTTATTGGGTTAGTTGACTAGCAACTAATTCCGCCCACTCTTCCAAAACCCGAAATTTTACTTGCTTTTATAAAAATATAAAAATACAAAAAGAATCATTCCTCACCTCTAGACCTAGTTTTTTGGCTTTCTAATCCTAGCGACACTATTCCTGAGTTGAACGATCAATCCCCCGGTACTTGTCACTATACTATACTACAATGATCAGGTACACTACCTGGTGGGGGTTGTAAGCTTCTCGAGATCCCTCGAGAGGTAAAGCCTGGTGCAATTCCCACGCATCAGACTTCATTCCCAGAGGATATGGGAAATATGCAAATTCAATTAAGAAACTATAAAGAGGCTTATGCACATGTTTACTAATTACGTGATGATGTTCAATCTCTTTCCACTATTCTGGATAGAAAGGTCAGAGCTGACGATGTGGATTTTTATGTTTTGATATAGATTAAGCAACAATTTTTTTAATCATATTTTTGTTATCACACTGACGAAAGAGTTGGAAGCATTATTTGGTAGATCAACTGACCAAACTTCTAAAATACAAAAAATGCAGTCAGCGGTATGTTTTTATTGCCTTTTGAAATGTTTGCGAGCTTTATTTGTACCCCTGTCGATGTTGTTTACAATAGTTGTTGTAGCATGATGTTTATTTTGCGCCACCCTTAATGAAGAGGTCATGAATAGGTTGCATAATTACCCTCTAAATAACATACGTAATTCGCTGAAAGGTTACATAATATGTTAATTAAATATTTTAATTGTGTTTCAGGTGACTGTCAGCGGAAAGCAAGAACAACACATGGTAGCAAGAGTAGGAAAGTTCAGTGTTATTTGGAAATTCCAACATGTGTATAACAAGGCAGTGTGCACATGAATGACACTGAAACCGATAAGGGGTCAAGAGTTGTTACTTTTATAAGCAGTGACCAAAGATAATGCATAATATAAAGTCAATTTATCCATGACAAGTATATTGTTGGTAGCAAATGCACATGTCTTAACAGACAAAAATGTTAAGGTATAGTTTCATAAGCTTCATGTGTGATTAATCATATCAATATGAGGTCAAATGTCTAACACTGTACTTTCAAACATTTTATGGTTTTGTTTGAACCCAAATGCAGAAACCAAAATCTGAAGTTAGGGAAGAAGCACTGAAGAACCTTACTTTAGACTCCGTAAGGAGAAGATCGAAAAAGCCTCCAAAGTCTATCACAACAGTTCTTAGTGCATGTAGCAAGGTGAGTTATATAGTTATATAAATTAAAAAAGCTATCAACAATTGTCACAATGTGCATCGACGTAACTATGTGGCAGAATCACCAAAACTTCAATACATATCGGCTAACTAAATACTGATATTTATTGAATGTTAAAAACTAAAGATCTTTTTAATTTTCATGTTTTTTATTTTAGTTATATGATACCAGGAAAATAAGGATACCTACAGGGATGTTTATCGACAGTAGGGCACAGACTGCAATGATCTTGAGAGACATTGTCGAGAAGTAATCAATGTTCATATTAGGGAAAGGTGGTGTAAGATCCGATTCCATTCTGACTACTGGAATGACTGACTGGGAAGAGTGTCCCGAGTTTGGAATTTTCTACATAAACTCTTTAAGCTACTCATAAGAATAGAGTTTCATTAATTTTTAGAACCATGTTTGGAAGAGTGTCTCGAGCTTGGTAGTATCTCTAATGTTTAGAACCGTGTTCATGGATCCGTCTATCCTGACCCAATCCAAACTTAAACTGTGACCATTTTGACCCGTTACCTAACTATTTTGCCAGCTCTTGCGTTTCATCAATATGTTATGGATAAAGTAATAAATAGAACTTTAAGTATGACGTGACACTTTTAACTAACTGTTGGAGACTGAGAGCTATTGGATCCCAAGCGGTACATGACATATGGCATATGAACATAACTTCTATAGGGCCTCACCCCATTGTAGCTGTGGTGTTTAAGAACCAAATTCCTTGCGCTTTTAATAGTTCTTGCTTAATCACTGTGATGTTTAAGAACCAAGATATGGTTGTAAATTCATTTTGTTTTAGTTGGCAATTATATTGTACTCCGTATTTGTCAACAACAAAGTGATTAAATGTTGGGATAATAAGGTCAATTTCAGTCATGCGGAAAAATAATTTTTTTTTATTGTGCCTCAAAACTTTATAGAAGTTAGAAAATTATAATCAGGTTTGTGGACCGTCCAAAACTCCCAAGGAAAAATAAGAAAAATACTGAGAATGATATATTATTTGAACTTTTGAGAATACTAATAAAGATTGGTATTTATGGAAATTGTGGAATTTGAAACAAGCTTCTAGAGAAGCAAAAGGAAGAACATGATAATAGCATAACTAATTGAATAAAAAAAGACCATGCAATTGAATTGCTTGCAAAGCTAAAAGTTGGAATGGACGAGCTTCAAAAAATCACAGAGGATAGAAAATGAGAAGTTGTAGCACTTAAAGAAAAGGAACTTCTTCGGTATGTTGGAGGGTAAGTACCAATACATTGTTAGTTTTTTGTTATATTGACACATACTATACCCTAGCTTGAGACATGATCACTGTTAATCATTGCTATATTTAATCATATAATGAAAATCTATACTTTAAAAGAGTTAAGAAAGTGATTAATGCGGTTCGAGTCATCATCTGTCCAACATATGGAGATACACTTGATCTCGCGAAATATGGTTAAGTAACTTCAGACATTTGTTTACTTATCTATATTTTAGTCTCATATTGATCATAGACACTAACGAAAAAACATGATACTTTGCAAGGGATCAAATTCATTTAACCTTATATGTCATTGCTAGGAATGAATAATCTGTACAAAGGTTGATTTGAAAACAAATGCTTTTATTGATGTGCCTGAAATGGTGGAGTACATTGGAATGCACTATCGGATTAAGGTGTTAGGATGAAGAGTTAGACTTAAAAGTGGGAAGTTAGTGTTTGGATTCAAAGGTAAGTCTTTCTTCTGTTACACGTTCAATTTCATAACATAGCCACTTGCTCTCCAAAAATTGGTTGGAAAAGCAAAATCACAAGTGTTTTCTTATAGTCAAAGATCAAAGTGGGTAGCCTTAATAATTTTATTTGCTTGTGCTTTTACGCCTAGTACATTGAGAGAGTTGCAGTGGGGTACCGTAGATGATATATCAAAGTGATGAACAAGTCTAACGGCAAACATTGTCCCAAGTGAGGCTGTTTCTACAAATGCTGATATTCTCACACGAACAACTCTATGTGACTGTTTCAAGAGTCAAGGCGAAAAAAGGTTTGAAGGTTCTTTCTTGTGGAAAATACGATGAATACACAAAATACACAACAAATGTTGTATACAAAGTACCATGTAATTTATTTGTTGTGTTATTTATCATTGTTCTTTTTACATATATAATACATGAAGACTATATTTTTGTTTCTAATTATATTGTTTTTACGAATAACCACTCGTGTCACACAAATGATATTTAGCCGTCAATACTTTGTTGCGATAGAGACATCCACTACACTAATGAAACCACTAATATTGTCTTAAAGAAGTATTGCATAGATTTTAAACATTTAATCTTTTTTTTTATATTCATACACCGTTTTTTGTTATGGTCTTCATAAGAATGATTTCATAGAGCTAGCCCGCCCATCGGGCGGGTCTTGAAGCTAGTATATATATATATATATATATATATATATATATATATAAAGTGTAATAATGATAATTACGTATTTAATTAATTAAAATTAATTAAACATGTGTTGAGAAAATAAGATAATAATAGTGTTAGTGGAGGAATATTAATTGTAAATATTATTTATAATATAAGTTTAAGTATAAGTATTTGAAATAAAGACTTTGTATTTGGAAAAATTATATATATGCAAGTGAAAATACTTTAAGGGTTATAGTTTTTAGAAAAATTTGGGCATGACCCGTTCGTTTATTCATCGTTTCCATTTTCATCAAATGTTGCAAATTTCTCAACTAGTCCGTTGTCACACCCTCAAAATTACCTGTTTTAGCAGTGGAATGGGATACCTGGGGGTGACTACCATAGCATCACAGTTACAGTTACATTGAACGACCTAAAGTGTCGTTTATAAAATACCTCGTTTGATCATTAAAAATATTCAGAGTTTACAAAACAAGGTCCCAAAAGGTGTCTCAAGTTTATGAAAAACAAGTCATACTAGATCAAATGTTTCATAAGTGCAGAAAATATAGTGAGACGCATCGACTCCGCGACTCCATGAAGGTCCAAATGCATGCAACATGAGCTACCTTAATAACCTGAAAATACATTGCTAAAACGTCAACACGAATGTTGGTGAGAAATCATAGGTTTATGAGTTAAATCGTATGTACAATAGCCATAAGTAAAAAGTAAAGTAATAAGATTTCAGTAACAAAACTACATTGGCTCTTAAGCTCATGACCCCAAAGCTAGACATAAGTTACTTGGCCCCAAATGAGTGTTTACCAGACACTCTAACGATATTAGACATGAAATGCATCCGTTATTCTGTTGGAGCAACCCAAACACGGATGGAGGAGTCACCCTCAATAGATCTATTCACTCACTCTCGCTTGTAGATTAATTAACGGTCCATGATAATAAAGGGGACTTGTCATGGCGTGGTAATAAGGCAACTTAAGCAATGTAAGGAATTTATACTTTGGCATGTACAAAAATAAGTGATGCAATGTATTCTCCCCCGTGGGATTTGAAATCAAAATATTGAATTAAAACGGGGCTATGAAAACTCACCTGATATGATGGTACTATGAACAAGTAATGAACTGAATAACAAGGCGCGCACACTAGCCGCAAGTTAATATGAATGATATGATCCATGATAAGCAATGATGAAATGCCAAATATGCAAAATACGGATGTTATGATACCACTTGAGTAATTCTTGGGAAAATAATGTTTATCGTCGAAAAATATATTTTTGACGTCTTGTATAAATATAAAATACTTCACGCGTATTTACATTGTAGTGACAATCCCTTGTAGTTGTTTAGTGATTTATTACAAAAATAGAGTTTTTCGTCGTAAAATATTATCTTTAAATAATAGTTGTAATCCTTAATATATAGCCTCAAAAAAAGCTAGTCGTGAACGAATAATATTAAGTTCTGGAAAACGAATTTGACGTTTTTAGTAAGTTTGTAACATGGTCTAAAGACGTGTTATTAAGTTTTGATCTCATTGAGTTCCGACCCTGGATAGAAAAATATGTTTAGTTGGTCCGTTGTGAAAATAACCATTTTTGGTGTGGTTTTCGGGTAATATAAATGAGGTTGTAAGTTACTCGTTACAAGGCCAACAGGTAAACGGTCAAGTGTTTTGGATAGTGTGTCGGGAATACTTGAAATTACTTAAGTACGGCTCGGACTCAAACTGAGCCGAACATGGAGAAAAATGGTAGCGAACATGGCACTTTGCAAAGTCATTTTACGTCAAAACTCTATTAGTGTAAAAGCTGAGTAAATATATATATATATAAATCGCCCATGTTCTAACGCTTGTATCTTCTTCGTTATAAGCTCGTTTTCTACGTTCTTTATATCCCCGGAATCGTGGGACAACGTAGTAATATATTTTTGATAATTTGGGTCGACTAAATGTCGGTAAACGCCTCGTTTTCACCTATGAAAATCGTGTGACAGCACACATTTTTAGTAAATAATAATTTTCGTCGTTAAATTATTTTTAGCGTATCTTTCTCGTTGTAACTCGGATTTTAGTGATTCAAGCGGCCACGGTTTCGTTTTTGAGAGTATTTTCTAAATCTTTGGTCCAAAAGTTACCATGGTTGACTGAGTTTCCAGAAAGTTAGAAAAATGGACAGCTTGTTTATATATTGTTCAAAAAATGAGTTTCCTATTGTATAACTTGTCTCAAACCAATCCAAACAACTTCAATATCACCCTTAAACTATCATACACCTCCTTAGGGTGTCATGGGGTCCTAAACTTCATCAAAAATGATGGGTCTCATGAGGTTACTAGTAAAATCCTTTTAAACCCATTATAGTGTCAAAAATACACATCAAGAGGTATATAACATATGTTTTCGTGCACAATAAATTGCTAGAGCATAAAAATAACTTGAATGGAAGTATAAAATGTAGGAAAAATTATGTAGACACTTACTTGAGGATTTGAAGAGTTGTTGGTGTTATTAAACTTAAGTACTTCCAAGTTTTTATTTCAAAACCTTAAGTAGAAGTAATAATAGACCAAGATTATACTTAAGCTAGAAAAATGATGGATCTTCATGTTGTTGTTGTTGTAGCTGTGGGTCACCAAGAGAGAACAAGGAAGATTTTGTGAAAAATAAAATGAAAATGGCTAGATTAGACTTTATATAGTCCAAGGGCAATTTGGTAATTTCATTGGTTAAGAAAATATCTATATATTTTCAATCAATATCTAGATATTTAGTGAGCAGTGTATTTAGGAGTATCGGGTACATTGTTCATGTATAAAATCGTAATTACGTAAATCGTCGTAATTATAAACTTTTAACGGTACGTATACCAAATAAATTTAAAACGTCGGGTAAATTAATTATATGACTTTTATACCATTATAATAAGTATGAAAATGTGTAGGATCATAGTTGGGAGTATTAGGTATACATTAGTAGTAAAAACTGAGTGGTAACGTTAATTACAAATTAAGCATACGTAAATTGAAATAAGGCGTATCCGCGCATAATCTAAAGTGTTGATGATGTTACTGATGATATGTAGACTACTCTAGTCTATATGATGTGTCCTTACTGATGATGCATGAATTCCCAGATAAACCTGACTGGTTACACGAATTTAAATACCCGTAAACTAAATTTACGATGAAATGAGTAATGTACATGAATAGTGTTTTCCCTCCGGAATGAATAGTGTCATGTGAATAGTAAAATTTCTGAACGCTTCTCGGAATCTCAAACTGACTCAAAAAATGATGAATAGTAAAATGATGAATAGTAACTGGTGAATAGTAACTTTCCAAGATGAAAAATGAAATTTCGACATCTGAAAAAGGGACCTGAAATTACGAGTTGTGACAGTCTTCCTCTCTAAAAGGAACTTCGTCCCGAAGTTCAGTTTGTGTTGGCCTCTGAAGTAGACTTGGTGAAAAGATGTGGATACTTGAGTCACATTTGGTCATCTCGTTCCCAAGTAAACTCGGGTCCTCTTCAAGAATTCCAGCAAACTTTCACGATAGGAATTCGACTCTGCTTCAACTGTTCGACCTCACGGTCCATGATATCTACTGGTTCTCCTACCAGGTTTCGATTTGTCATTGGGTTGGATCCCTTCCAATGGAATCATGAGTGACTCATCTGAAAGTCATTTCTTAAGATTTGAAAATGTGAAACATGGTTGTGTAATCCTGCTGTAATCTAACAAGGCTCAAGTCTGACGGCCACTAGGCCTACTTTGTCTGAAATATTAAATGGTCCAGTGTATATCGGTTTAACTTCCCAAACTTTCTGAATGGTATCATGCCTTTCCTAGGTAGAACTTTCAACATGATCATGCCACCAACTCAAAATTCTAAGGGTTTACCACTTATCGAACTTGTAACTAATTCTTGATTTGTAGGAAATTCCTAGTTATTTCACGAATGCCTACTGGACTAGTGAGTTGGACTTTTCCAAATTTCGATCCGTCAATGGATATTGGCACTTCGACCATAGAGTGCATCAAATGGTGTAGTCTCTACGCCCGCGCGATAACTATGGTTGCAACTGAATTTGATTTATGGCAAATGGTTAGTCCAACCATTTCTAGAGTCAATCACTCATGCTCTGAGCATATCTTCCTATGTTTGAATCATTCTCTCGCTCTGACCATTGGTCTGAGGACGATAGGCGATGTTTACATCTAAATGGGTTTCCGAAGGAAATCTTAAAATAATTGCTAGAAGTCTGAGGTGATTCTATTACCTTTATCAGGAATAATTGAAATGGGTACAATAAATCTTGTGACTAATTCCACAACGTTACGTCTTTCGAAAAGGGCGTTCTCTGAAGGAGATAGAATATAGGTAATAATTTTGATTCCTTGTGTTTTGTTCCAACGGATGCTAAGACATGTGTCTTTCTTTGCCTATTGGGCTAGGTCTCCATTACTGACGTTTGTACTTAATTTATGGTGTTCCTCCTAATTTCCTTCATCACATATTCCAATATTCTTTATTTTCAAGTCACAAAATCCTAAATGCATAAGCGATGTAGTATGGTGATTAGTTTTGGAAATTTGTCTCGCGATTGTGAGTTTTGGTTGAAATCTTTTTCTGAATAAACGAATTTAGAAAATGGAGCAAACAGCTTACTAAATAATATCTTTCTTGATAATTCAAAATTCAGTAGTGATGAAATGTGAAACCGTTTTCAAACATGTTGTGATTAGGAATGTTTACCAAAGTTTGATGTTTATATATTTCTCGTTGTACAATAGTTTTGCTAAATATTGACAAAAAAGGATCATACTTGTTCAAAATAGGAATTTCAGAAATTATTTTCTACAAGGTATGTGATTTGTATAAACACAATTTTTAAATTAACTACATTTAAAAGTGAAAGTATTAACAAGGATAAAATGGTAGGATAGGTAATGTTCGCATAAATGCATAGATGTCTAACATTTAGTTCCTGAGGTTGGATAATGCTTATTGGTGGGTGTCAGGAAAAACTACAAGCATAAGTATTCAAACTAACTTAAGTTCTGACACGGTTTATCGTTGAAATTGTCATCATGTTGACAAAATATATGTTCGGGTTTGATCCCTTTCCTTGATATGAAAGTGAAGTTATCTGGGATTTCTAGAGAACACAACGCCTTAGGGGAATCTATATCGATATTCTTAATTTAAACAATTATCCATTGCGAAAACTCACTACAGGGAAGCTTGCGTTTGGATGAGGCCATGTTTAAATGGAACACTCTACGGTATCGGTTATGAGGCTTGGTTTATTTCTATAGTGTTGCTCAACGGGCATTCACATTGTGTTCGATCCTGTAGCTTAGTCTAGCTAGTACCTTTAAATGATAAAATTTGACAACTAGGTCAGAGATGGTGATTCGGATGGTCTCGTGGTATCTTAGGATTGTTGTTGAGTTATGAATTTTCTTACTATATACTTCTAGTCCTGGTTAGTAGTTCTGTAATCCTTTCATTGCTTTTCTTGTATCAAGGAATCCTACTTGTAATTGATATGGAAAGTCTCTCCTAGAGAAGTCAATGGAAAAATCCAACTTAATGGCTGAGTGAGTGACAGGTGGGGTAAGTATCCAGAGAGGGTTTGTCAAAAAGAGATGTTTATGAAAGTGTTTCCTTGTTTACAAAGCTTTTAAATGAAGATTGTTATTAACAATCCTTTAAAAAGGTAATTATTTCCTTCATGCCATAATCCTTCCTGAATTATACATAGGTGATCAGGCTATGTATAATTGAGGACTAATGATGCGATGCTTGATTTAGTCAAAATATCATTACTTTTCTCAAAAGTTTTAGATGGTGTTCAACGTATTGTTCTGAAAAATGGTATCCTAGATATTTCCTTTCAAAGTAACATGAAAATTGTTTCGCGTAATAATAGTAAATACTTGGTGTAATGACGGAAAAATCAATTTATAGAGGGGTAACAAAATAGCTTACTTTAAAATTTTATGTAAAACAATTTCCCCATATGATAGTAAAATGGCGTGAAGTAAAATTCGTTGTAAAGTTTATTGGGTACATGGGTGAATCTTATAGAATGGTAATAGTCTCCTAATCCGTCAAAAACGAAATCGGCCTAAACCCTAATAAGACAATGGTATAATGTTGCGAAACGATTGAAGATTGAGCGATTGGAATAGAAAATGGAATAAACGAAGGTTATGATTATCGTGGAGATTAACAAAAGATAGATACTATACTGGATAGAAAAGTGCTTAATACAACTAGGTTATGTCAACGTACCAATGGAAAGTACAAAAAAAAAGATACAACCCTAAAGGGCTTGAACTACGGTTTATATAATAAACTAGGAAATCCTTCTGTTTAAGCATTGTTGTTACCCTTGATGTTGCTAATATCCTGACGGTTCTCTTCTAATAGCTCACGCTATTCCTCGAGCGATTCCGTCTTGATTCTCAAGTTCCCGATTCCTTGTTTCTTAGTTCCGGGCAGTCCTACCTGAAATGCCCTAAGTTTCCACATTTGAAGCAACTCCCTGGGATCCTCTGATTTGTGAGTTTCCTACAGTCCTTAGTTTGATGACCCTGCTTCTTGCACACTCCACATGGTTCACTGCAATGACCTAGGTGATGTAGATTTCACAGGTTGTAGTAAGGTAAATTTCCAGTATACCTTCTCTTTGTGTGCGGTCCTGCAGCATAGGCTCCACCCACTTCTTGTCCTTTGGGTGATTGTTGAGCAGCATTGCAACCTTGATTGTTGTCCCACTTCCTTTTATTGTTGCTATTGTTTCCTGATGTCTTGGAGTGAGCTATGCGTTCCTTTGCTACGATCGCCATTTTGATAGCCTTAGACATGGTATCGGGTTCCAATGAGATGACCAACATACGAATTTCAGGGGAGAGTCCCCCGATGTACCTTTCAAGTTTCTTGTTTTCTGGTTCATCCATTGCAGGGCCTAGTCGTGTTAATTCATAAAAACGAGTAGTGTACTTGTCAACATCATCTCCTACCATGGTAAAGTTTAGTGTTTCCTGTTCTATTGCTCGTAATTCGCTTCTTACACAAAATGTTAAACTCATCATCCTTTTTAGTTTCTCCCAAGAATGTGAGTAAGCAGCATCAACTCCCACTATCTGAATATGTTTGGTCCACCATTCCTGGGCATGATCCTGAAAAGTGCATGTGGCGAACTTAACCTTGTCTTCCTTACGACAGTCGCCACATCGAAATATTGTTTCTATTTCTTCGAACCATCTGAGAATTTCCTTTGTGTCTATAGTTCCGCTAAAGGAGGGGGATTGCAACCCATAAATTCCACGTGAGTAAGTTCCTTGGTGAGGACGGTGGCTATGTTCTGGGCAATGACATGTGCAACAGTGGCTTGCGTCATGCTTGGAGTGGTTTGCTTAAATCTATCTTCATCAAATCATAAGAGACCATGAGAATCTATAGGTAATAAAAATCATCATATTCACAACACATGAATATAATACATGAAAATTTCGGTCTACGTGGACCGATATCATAGATAGCACAACCATTCCTACATAGTAGAGTCACACTTGATACATTTGTTTGTACAACAACCAAAATACAACAAGTTCTTTAGACTATGTTCCACACTTTCCGTGCATAGGATAATAGTAAAAGCTAGTAAAGATATAAGTCTAGTCCAGAGACTTCCTGGTGTCCCTCTGAGTGAAACCAGGGTTTACGGCATCATAAGGTCGAGATAGTCCTGAAGTGGGGTCTGAAGTTGTGCATCGATCATATCCTAGATAGTGTAGGTTCCAAACCAATCCTGAGGAATCTTCGGATGTTCCTGTTGAGTCCATGATCTTGGTATTATCCACAAGATGTTATCTAATTCATGGTAAGTGGGAATAGAAAAGGGAAATGACAATGGTGATACTCTAGATGATGAGAATAAAATTGATGACGATGAGATCCTAGTGGTGAGTTAGGAGATGATGGTGATAATAGTGAATGGAATACTACCCTCTTTCGCGCTATCTCGCGACATCTAAGAGGTAAAACTGAAGTACGTACTATGGGACGACCAATAGTGTAATAAGTAGCTGATGGTGGTGGTAGTACCTGAGTAGTGGGTGCTCTACTAGTGAAGGAAAGAAACATACTATCTTCCTTACAATAAGCATCCTAATAGGTCCATTAAGATTAAGTCTGAATACTCTACCAAACGGCATTCTATGTATGGGCTGAATGATAGGAAAACCCTGTTCCTATGACAAATCAATGGTGCTAATGGTGGTGTAAGTGCAACTGGTGGTATAATGGTAGTGGAAGATGACAAGGCATCTTCAATGTCGGAATCCGATAAAAGGATGATAGGGTGGGTATCTGAAGACATGCCACTTCTGAACCAGGTCAATATAATTATATATGAATATGGGTATAAATAACTCGCACAGTGTGTGCATGAAACAACATATGTAGTAAATATGCACTTATGATGAAATGATGAGATGCTATGATGATGTAGTAATAGTCTAGGGTCCATGATACATCCTAGTTCGCTATACTCTTAGCTCTGATGCCAATCTGTCACACCCCCAAAATTACCTGTTTTAGCAGCGGAATGGAATACCTGGGGGTGACTACCATAGCATCACAGTTACAGTTACATTGAACGACCTAAAGTGTCGTTTATAAAATACCTCGTTTGATCATTAAAAATATTCAGAGTTTACAAAACAAGGTCCCAAAGGTGTCTCAAGTTTATGAAAAACAAGTCTTACTAGATCAAACGTTTCATAAGTGCAGAAAATATAGTGAGACGCGTCGACTCCGCGACTCCATGAAGGTCCAAATGCATGCAACATGAGCTACCTTAATAACCTGAAAATACATTGCTAAAACGTCAACACGAATGTTGGTGAGAAATCATAGGTTTATGAGTTAAATCGTATGTACAATAGCCATAAGTAAAAAGTAAAGTAATAAGATTTCAGTAATAAAACTACATCGGCTCTTAAGCTCATGACCCCGAAGCTAGACATAAGTTACTTGGCCCCAAATGAGTGTTTACCAGACACTCTAACGATATTAGACATGAAATGCATCCGTTATTCTGTTGGAGCAACCCAAACACGGATGGAGGAGTCACCCTCAATAGATCTATTCACTCACTCTCGCTTGTAGATTAATTAACGGTCCATGATAATAAAGGGGACTTGTCATGGCGTGGTAATAAGGCAACTTAAGCAATGTAAGGAATTTATACTTTGGCATGTACAAAAATAAGTGATGCAATGTATTCTCCCCCGTGGGATTTGAAATCAAAATATTGAATTAAAACGGGGCTATGAAAACTCACCTGATATGATGGTACTATGAACAAGTAATGAATTGAATAACAAGGCGCGCACACTACCCGCAACCTAATATGAATGATATGATCCATGATAAGCAATGATGAAATGCCAAATATGCAAAATACGCATGTTATGATACCACTTGAGTAATTCTTGGGAAAATAATGTGTTAATACAAATATCGCCTAAAAACGTTATTTATATTTTACGATCTTTGCTAAGTTTTGTTAATGACAAAGTATGAACTTTAGCTAAGAGTAAATCATCACTTTGAGTGTTTAAGTCTTGTTTAACTAATGTTTACATTTCCTTTTAAACTAAACATTGTTTTTATTTCTTAAATTAGAAAGTGTCTTGTCACATGACACTTATTTCTTAAACTAGAATTGTCACATCACATTTATGGCAAGTTTTGTCATTATGTATTTATGGCAAGTTATGTGTTTGACTTGCTTTCATGTTGCTTGCAAGTATTGTGTTTGACTTACTTTAAGTGATGTGACATTGTTTGGTTGCTAGATTTATAAGACAAGACCTTGTTTGGTTTGAAGAGTTATTGCATAAACCTACTGCAGACCCGGCGGTACCCTGGGGGTACACGGGCGGAACCCATCTGAGGGTTCCGCCTGATCCGCCAAGCTTGCAGTTTGGTTTGCTATAAATACCAAACCATTTGTTTGTTTTGTGTAACACTTTTAGGACATATATTCTCACATATTCTCTCAACTAACTCAGTAACCCTTGACTTGTGTGATTCTCTTATGTAGCAAGGAACTCCACAAGATCATTCAAGAAGTTACAAGCTTCAACTCTAAAGTTGCAAGTCTTGATAGCTTGGTCATGTATAAGCTTTGGTAGTTTATACTTCATGTGTGTCATGTATGTAGAAGTTATAGGTTAGTATTTTAGGCCTCAAAATACAAAGAGTGTTGGGAGTTGTTGTACCCTAGTAAAAGAACTAACGGGAGTGGTTGTACCCTTGGTAAAGAACTCGACATCTAGCTTTGTGTCGGTAAAAGTGTAAGCGACGAATGGGAGTGGTTGTACCCTTGTAAAAGAACTCGACATCTAGCTTTGTGTCGGTAAAAATATAAGCGACGTGTAAGGTTTTCTCCGCCGGTGAAAGGAGCTTGTTGATTAGTGTTTATAACTCTCGAGTTGGAAACTCGGGGCGTGGATGTAGGGCAAGGAAAAAGAGTCCTTGTAGCCGAACCACGATAAACTATCGTGTTGTGGTTTGATTGTTTCTTTCTCTATCTTTGCTTATTATATGTTGTTGTTTAGTTAGAATTGTTGATCACATATAAAGCTTTTCAAAGAACCAAAACAAGTAATATTGTTCTTATATCTTTAAACATAAGTAAAGCTTTTCAAAGAACTAAAACAAGCAAAGTTAGGATCATTACGAGTAAAGCTTTTCAAAGTATGAAACAAGTTAAGTTAGAATTGTTATCCACATGAAATGTCTTTTCAAAGAATCAAACATATTAAGTTGTGTTTATATCTTTAACCAAACATCAAGTTCTCAAAGGTTATTTAAGCCAAATAAGAATCGAAAAAGCGGTAAACTATTCAACCCCCCTTCTAGTTTTCCACAATTGGCATCAGGAGCTACGTTACTCAAGATCTTTAAAATAGAATGTATTTTAAAACTTGGATCGATCCATGGATTTTGAAAATCTCAAAGAAGGGCAACCTATTCAAAACCAACCGCTATTTAAAAAAGAAAACTTACTTGAATGGAAAAGTAATTTTGAAAACTATGTAAAATCAATTGATCAAGATCTTTGGCATATTATTTCTTTTGGTAATTTCTAACCAAAGAAAACAAGTTTTTGAAAACCAAGATAACTATCTTAAACTTGATAAAAATACTAAAGCTAAAACAATGCTTTACAAAGCTTTAGTACCAAATATGAAAGAATGTATTTTTGTCAAAAGGCTAATGATGTTTGAAAAATATGGTAAACTTTCATCAAGGAATATGTCAAGTCAAAGATGATCAATTTAATCTTACATATGAATTAGAAGTTTTAGAAAAACTAATTGATAGACACTTAGTAGAAGTTAATACATGTGCTACTAGTTTAAATGTTTTAAATGAAGGTACAAGTGAAGATGAGTACGTGTGTTTTGTTGAACCTACTTGCGTATCTTGGAATGTAATGGAAGTTGACGAAGACAATGATCCGGTAGTTTTTTTTGTCAACTTATTGATACAACAAGCAAGGTGTAAGTAAAGGTGATTACTCGTGTCAAGCTCGTTGTTGTCTTGCTTGCGATTCATGGATTAACTCAGATGAAGATGAAGTCAATCATCCGGTTTGTGATTCTATACTAGATAAAACATCAAGCAAGGTACACTTTGAAACCAAACTATTTTGCTTTGATTAATTTATCATAGAGTTTTCTAAACTAGAAAATGAGTCTAAACATTTGTGCAACATGGACCTAAAAGCTATCTTCAAGAATGAGTCTTCAAAATCTCTTAAGAATATCTTTGAAAAGGAAATCTTATTAGAAGATAAAATGTTTAAAATTAAGAGTAATGTTGAAATTAATCTAGAATGTAAATTATGTCTAGATTACAAACATGAGATTAAAATGCAAAATGAGAAAGGAAAAATTATTAGTTTAATTTGATGAAAGCTCAAAATCTCTTGAAAGATTGTTGAGGAGTCAAAGGTTGTTTAAAAATAAAACCGGATTAGGATTTAACTCAAAAGCACCATTAACTAATAAAACAAAGCAAGTAAAATTTGTCTAACCTAGAAGAGAGATTTAGAGATAATTCTATCTCTAATAGAAACTCATGATAAAAGAATTAAGATTATCATACTCTATGCTTTTATATGATTGTCTAACCTTCTTGGATACATGAGTTATTGAGTTTCAAAGCATGTCGTCAAACCAAGTTTTTTACGCTTAATGCTTATCCGCTTGATAGCATCTCTATGCAAGTTAAAAGGTACGCATTACTTAAACTTGACTTTGGTTATATCTTGTCTCTAGCATTATGTGCTCAAATATGTGTTATTTGCAATACTCTAGAGTGTCTACCTGCTATTTGTAAATAACTAAGAGTAGATTCTATGCAACAAGGAATTTAGTCTTTAGTACTAGTAGGAGATATAAGGTGTTTTGGTTATTTAACCATCAAGAGATAAACACGAAAAACTCTTGAGTATGTCTCACTCAACTCTTGCTTACAAGTGAGCTAACTAAGAATTTCCTAAGTGTTAAAATGTCTAACACTTTTGTGATGCTTGCAAAACAAACCTTTGTTAAACAATTTTCTCAAACACCATACTTTGAGTCTTTAATTGTGTCTTTCTTCAATCACTCCTTTATGATAATCTCACATAAAACACACAAGGTAAAATAAATCACATTAGCATATATTAGGATGTGTGAAAGAAAATAAGTTTTCAACATCTAGGATTTACACATCAAATGTGACACATAGTCTAATGATGTTGTACCTCTTGGATTTTTTAAAAATAAATAGAGTTCATAGTGTCTTAAGTAAGAAAACCTAAAGAGTCGAGGAGTCGTTGAATATGACATTTTACGAGTGATCTCCTCCTTCTATGATATCATCTTTGGTAGATGATAACTTAGTCGAAAGTCCAATGATGGCAAGATAAGCATGGAGTAAAAGTACAAAACAACATCTTCTCACCTTGAGTTAAACATTAAATCAAGTAAAATTGACATAAGTTATAAAACTTTATTTATAGGTCATTGGTTGTGTCTAAACAAATTCAACAAAAACAATTTTTGGAATTTAGAATAAAACAAATAGTGAAACGAAGTTGATATTTCAAAGTAATCAAGTGAGTATAGTGTCAATATTTGAAAG